>CM076575.1:1093080773-1093343828 GCA_034641835.2 Pinus albicaulis | reverse complement strand
TAAACTTATAAACAAAGCGTACAACTTGCTCTCTTTAGCTCAAAAACCATATCAATTGAGAAAATAAATGAACCATATTAATCATCTCATGCATGCTTAATTAAATCTCATAATTAAACTCTAAGGGATGACATCAACTCATATTTTCCTTCAATCATGAATGCACCAATTATCATACAACAAGTCTACTAAAACTCATACAACAATCTAAACATGCCATCGATTGCAAGATTTAAAAATAATTCCACACTACCCATTAACACTATTGAGAACTCACGTCCAACAGTGACACCCAATGCCATCATAGTGAAATAACCCCTACATTTAGGATTTTAGTGTAAGACCATGCATCTCATTCATTCATGCTTTCACATTGTCCTGTATCTTACAATTTACACATACTAAACGTGGACAATATTGTCTTTAGAAAAAATCAAATCATTGCAATGAGAAAATTTCCATGTTGGTCATTGCATGAAAATTTTAATTACATACACAAGTTATTCTAGCACATCGTACATAGTGACAAACATCATAAGATCACAGTTCATGAAAATCATGAACCATGCCATCCATAAACATCATTTTCAAACTAGCAATATAAATAGACACACACACACAAAGATATATATATATATATATTATTGATTTTAGGAGAGCGTTATTACTTGTCTCAAACTAGTGGGAAACTAAGTCTGGGACTATGACTCTGCACCCAATCGTATATAACTCCAACCAATCTCACTTGCAACTATCACCCCCAAGCCGAATTCCAGAGACTAAGGGATATTTTTGTTTGGGTATTAAAAATACCCATTAGTTTAACCACTGACTCTATACATTCATCCAATTCCAGCCATCAACTGAGTTGAAATGAACAAAAAACGCAATATTTCTAGGGACCAACTGTCTCCACCCTTCAAAACTCAACATTGTGGTTCCACTGAATTCAAGGTTTCACGAACTCACAAAAAAATCAAAATACAACATGGAAACATCCAAAAATACTCCAAGAATTTTCTAAGACTAATTGTTCCACCCCATCCCTTAGTGATATCTTGAGAAACATCATCTCTACCCTCTTGACCAACAACAACATGAGAGGGAATTAATTTCTCACCTAGTGATTTCTTCGTACTCCCTTGCGAACCAAAAATCACATTCCCTTTTGTTGTTCAATACTCTCTTGGAAATTTATTTTCCCTCTCTTCTTGATTCATGTGCTCCTATATTTTCCAACTCTCTCTCCTCTCTTTCCTATGCATAGGCTTGATGCTTCAAATATTTTATTTTTCTAGTAATTTTCTCCTAATTTTTTTTTGTCCCTTGACCTTTAAAAAATTCCTTGTCGAGCTTCCTCTTTTCCAAGAATTTGACTTTTTTATTTATCCTGTCTCCTGCTGACAATAAATCTTGTAATAAAGATCTTATCATTCAATGCAAATTTTCCACCTATCCAAATATTCGCCAAGTTGTTTAAACGCATTTTTTCTTTATTTCTATGAGTGGCAAACATTCTTGCCAGCTAGCACCTTTTCGTTCTTTATTTTAAATTTCATGTTCATTAATATTTTTCTTAGCAAGCAACCACCAAAACAAGTAATCAACCCAACTAAAGAATCACCTAATCCCTCTAAAATCGGTGTCACATTACTCAACCTATTTTCTTTTTATTAAAAACTTTACGTTACATACATAGATGTAACTAATTGTGGTGTTCACGCGCATAAACACTAGTCAAGTCTTTTTTCAATCAAAAATTTCATAATCTACTTAGCAACAACTTCTATGTTTCTATCAATTTAATTTAAGACAAATAAATTCTACTTTGACTTTAATTCCATCTAATATATTTTTGTAACACTTACATTTTTTCCTACTTTTATCAACGTTAATTAAATATTAGTGGACTCATTTTTTCTTGAAAAATGAAACAGCGAAATGATAGGAGAATTATAAAATCATTTGGATAGATAATATAAGTTTATTAATAACCAAAAAATGACCACAAGAGTACATAAATAGAACTAAAAATGTACATCCAATGTAGGCACAAGGCTGGAGTGTAAAAGCAACTCCTAGTAGATATGGTTGGTTTTCCATGCAATTTGATATGTCAACGCCTACTGTTGGAATCTTACAAGATGTGAAATATCTGTTTATTAACATGCATGTCATAATAAGTTATTTTTTCTAATCCTTATAACATTGAATCTGTTCAACGAGAAGTTTTATTTCTACATTAAAATCTCGAGCTTATTAATGTATTTCATAAAGCATATAGATAATGTCTAGTATGTAAGGTAGATATTATGACTACCCATTATAATAAAGGGATAAAAAACAACACATAATATGCATCCTTAGTCAAGAAAGCTTCCCAACATACAAAATAAATTTAAATGAGATGATATGTTATTTCCTTCCATTACTATTAGAACATAGGATACACACTTAAGTCATAAGAATCCCAAACTTTTCCTTGCATTTTTTAAAGTTGCTGAGTTACATTTAAGGTAACTTATTTGAAACCAATTTGAAAAGTAAAGTAAAATTCAAATTTTAACGTATTTAAACATGCTACATTGCACATACTACAAAGGGTCCTATTTTAGTTGGTGGGTGTTCCTATTTTCTCATAAAAAAAGCATGTACCATCTATAATCATAGATGGGATCCATATTTCCATTGCATGTAAAAGTAACATCCAATAATATGTGCCTTAGATTCTTCAATTCTGCATATCGTTCATATTTGTGTCTTTAACATGTATAGACATCTTTGAACACTAACAAGGAATTAAAATGAAAAAACTGAAAAAGGCTACACCCCACAAATCGGTTTAATATTCCATTAAGATACTTTTGAGAGATATTTTGGAGCTTAATGCATGGTTGTATAAGAAACCAAACAAGGTGCTTATGAGTAAGAAAATGTTGTGATTATTTAGTAAAGAAAAGGTTGAGTGCAATTTAATTGAAAAATGGGAACTAACTGCATCATCATATAAACAATACAATGATTTAATATGACATATTCTAATCAATGTGAGGTGAAAATATACAAGTAGGAAATTAGCTTAAATTTTTATGGTAATAGGTTCATAGATCATTTAATATAGAAGGTTGATACAACCAACAAACATATAAAGGATATCGACTAAAATTCGAAAACCACAAATATTGGGGTGTCACATTGTTGTTGCTAGAATAAATTTACTATGCTAGCATCCTAAATTAATAAAGAAAAGGTTTATACTATACCTTAAATGGGAACTCATTTTATTAATATATATACATTCAATCCCACGAATTAACATGTTTCGAATATGGGGATGAGGCTAGATACCAACACAAGGTGAGCTTGAATGAATAGATAACCCTTAGTGTTGGCTTTGTAATCAAAGGTCATCAAATTATAAAGATAACAACATAAACTAGTTTCAACCTCAAATTTAAAAAAATAGTGACCAAAATAAATGGAGATTTAACCGAACATGGCCACCCACAATAATATAAATCCAAAATGGGTAGCCATTTTATAAGCAAGAAATTGTTCCAACTCCAACTTGGAAATGTGGGATGTGATTTTACAATTCACTTATTCTATTTCAACTTGAGTTTGCATGTGATAGTTAGGGAATTTCTGGAAAATAATTTATTTCTTCATGAGAGAATTTCCACCTGAAGGTGCTCGAGATACAACATACATCACTCTTTTATAATCTGTTGAGGCAATGGCTCCTACAACCCATCAAGCTGCATTAAAAAACATTTCAGTAGCTACCACGAAAGAGGCAGTGGAAATCACTAAGACAAATATCCCTATTCCTTCAAACACGCAATTCTTCATAAATAAATCCTTGAAAGTCTCATGGAAGGACATCAAAGATGCTTTCATGCAAAACAAATTCCCATAACACATGGACGGCAAGGAAATTTATATAAACGTTAAGAGGTCTAGGATACACAGAGTTGCATGTAGAGTCAAGTGATGCCTTGTGTATAAGCCATTGAATGGATCTTGCTACACATGGATAGTAGGAATTTGGTCCTTAACAGTGAAAGCCGAAATGAGATTTCCACTTACCATTCACATTACATACATGCATATTACAAGATGGTAAGACCAAGGGAGTATGCAAACACAACATTTTATGCAACTTGGGAAAATATCAACACTAAAGAAATTATCAAATCTTGGTGCGAAGGGCCTAATAAATTTTGCCAGAGATTGAGTGTAATTTATCCCACCAAATCTTTGAGGAAGGTCTATTAGCGTCTCATAGTGATGTGTTGCAGACTATATGTATGGAATAATGCAGATTCCTTTGAGGAGAATTGGATAAATTTGTCTCAAGAGGTAAATTTCTCAATTGTGTAAATATCCTCTCATGTGTTTCATTGTAATAAACAACAGGAAAGGTAGCCCTACAAGTTAAATATGAACTATATTTATACATGTCTACTTATCTGTTGGATGGTATTTACACTCATTATGAGTTAATTGCAATGAAATGGAACAAGATCACACAAAAATAGTTATTTGTCTACATTCATTGCAAGGAATATATCTAATCTTGATCATTCTCAGAAGAAATGTTTTTGCATTACTTTTCTCCCTCGCAACGATGCAAAATGTTATATTTTTTTCTCAAAGGTAGTTTTGGGCTGTGAAACGAACTTGGCCAATATTTAGGTTCAAGTTGGCCCTTTAACTAGAGGGGGCTCCCTCAATATTATGAGTCTTTTAAATGTTGTTCACCATGACAGGACAACAACCTATGAAGCACAATGAATAGATCTAAGATTTGTTGTATAGGTGGTTACTGATGAGTCCCAAATCCTTGGTTAACAAATAAATCCCTCTCTTGCAAAAGCCTTTTCAAAGTGCTAGCATTCAGCTATGGAAGAAAAAAGTATCTTGAAATAGTTTGGTAGAGGAATCGATACTTAATCATCTAACAAGATTTGATGCGTATAAAAATTTTTCTATAGCACATATAGATACATTTAGAATATGTAAAGAGACAATAATTTAATGATATAGAGGTACTAATTTAAACAACCTGTTCAATTAGTTATTCTCATTAATGATTATGACTTTGCAGTCGGTTTCCAGTGAAGTCAATCCTCAACTTTTCCTTAACAACTACAACTATATTACCTAAAACTTATGTAGGAAAATGATATGTATCATAGGAAAAGGCATATATCATAAAAAAATTATTTCATAAAACTAACGTCAGAAGCCCTTGATTAAAAATTCTACAGCAAGATATTTAAAAAAAAAAATGTTCAAGGTTTTGCATCAAAATCAAACCCTTTTAAAATGAAAAATGAAACTATATATAAGAAACATATACCTCAAACGGTCACTAGTATATAGGAGACACCTCCTAAAATAAATTAAAAATACAATAAAATATTCAATTTTCTGCAGAAAATCTAGAAATGGCATAAAGTGAAATGCCTTTAAATATGGGATAAACCCACAGGTGTTGCATATTATTCATGGAAGTATGAAACTGACTAACTAATTCTAATCCTCGGTTGTTGATTTCATGCCTAAAAATATCGAATGATTTGGATGTTTTCAAAAAATGTGGAGTTGTTGAAGCTACCTCCTCAAAATATATTATCTTCGCTTCAATCCTGGTCAACTATGCCACTTGTTCTTTCCAAGATATACAATTCATAACAGTTGAGCTGGAAATTTGTGGTTCAATTGCTTTTAATTTCCATCTATTCCTTTTTAATTTTGATAATTTCTTTGACATGATGATTCTATGCCTTGGAGATCTGCCACTTAATCCTTTTGATTTTTATTTCTATGCCTTTAAATCTGTTTCAAATCAATAAAATTGATTCCGTAATTCTTCTCCTTGAAAAAGGGATATTGTTTAACCTGCCTTGGCATCTAAGCTTTCATCATTTATCTTTCACAATGATAACTAAATATTGATAGTTTACAATGATAACAGTTTCTACCATAAATTTTCTGTGCTCCTTGTTAATACTTTTCTCCAGCATCAATGTCCTTTTCGTAGTTCTTGCAACAAAAATCCTTTCACATGTATCTGTGTGTGTTATTTAAAAATCTCTATAGGTAAGAAAAGAATACATCGAAAGGTCTTTCACTGTCCAGTTATATGCATATTCAAAGATAATACAAGTCATCAACCATCTCGTTGGTTTCTATGCCTTTCTCAATGAAAAGTTCAATTCATTTTTGCCTTCACATTATACCAGCCTGCTTATATATGGATACCAAAAAAAATTTGTGCAGTCACTATACTATAGGTATAAATATAGGGACTTCATAGAGTATATTAAGAATTATGCTTGAAGTTTAATATCCACTACCTTAGTTTCAGGAAATACATACTCATTTATGGCTTTAACAAATAAAGTATGTACATATTATGAATATTTTAAATTTTTGAACCAATTTCATTAGGTTTTCTGATGTAAATAAAACATTTTAAATAACCAATGTTGAAAGTTACTTTATGAAACACACAAAAATGCACATACTCCAGTAAAAACCTTCTTATGGAAGCAAAGATATTATCGTTTTCAATTTTCTTAAGGTCTAACCCGTGACCTCTATTTTTTGCGAATTCTTACTTTCACCAAGATCTACAATCCAAAATTTTCTCGAGACCTTGGGCAACCAATGGATATATTTTTTAAACAATGTGATCTATTAGAAGCCTCATAGCATTCGTCCAAGCTATAGCTCTAGCTCTACTAGCTTTGCTATACAATTTTATTTTTATAAATGTATTAGGGAAGAAAAATTACCTACCCGGATAATGCTATTTGACTGTTGTTTTTTGTATGCAACATACTCAAATGTTTGCCTATATTAGACCTTCAAAATATACCCCAAATTATAAAATAGTCCACCCTCCGATTGCTGCCAAGGAAATGTTTCTTAGCATTGTATTTCGTTTTAAGAATAAAGGAAATCAATTGTGACTTTATATCTCATGTTGTAACTTGAGTACCTTCTTTATTAATGGTAGCTCTATCACTGGTATTTGCTTCCTCTTGTAATATTTAAATTTTTTTTGCACCTTTCCTTCTTAAAATGGTATAAAAAAAATGATTGACTGCAAAAGTAGTTGGTATTTTATAGTAATCCCTGCATAAAAGGTGGCATTATTTTCTCACATCCATTGTGACAATATTAAAACATGGTGCAACCGATTTTGTTGTGTTGATATTAAGATGACACTGTCAATGAAATTACTTGGAAATCTATGATCATCTTCATTATCTCTACATTTCATAATATGAATTCTTGTTCTTGCCTTCGTAACAATCATCAAAAAATAACAACGCTTCTTTACCATTATTTGAAAATTTCAAGTGAGCTTCTTAGTTGTTAATTACATTATGAAAGGTGTCTGTAATCCTGCCATATTATTGGATTCCCATTTCCTATTGTTCATTATAAAGCTTCAATCAACCATCCGTATTTACTTTTGTAAAATTGTAAAGGGTAACTACAGTTGCTACCCGGGCATATACTCCAATAAAACTCAAAAGTTTAATTGAATTCTTATAAACCTTAGGTGAAAAAGGAAGAATAAATTATTAATAATTAGTCTTCCAACTGAATCCACAACACTACAATGCCAAGATTTAACTAATGACTCTTGCATAGCAGAATACCCGCCCCCCCCCCCACACACACACACATACATATATTACACAATCAACATTATGGTGATGTATTTCGTAGATTTAGCTTTGGGCGATATGAAAAACTAGAAACCATGTCACTGTTGATGTTGAGCCTCGATAAGCTTTCATCTAGGCCATGTTAAATAATTAATCATTATGGTTATAATAATTTAGAATTATTTTAGTCAGTTCAACTGTTTCTTAACTGAAAATCTATGTATATACATACATACATACATACATATATATATATATATAGATATATATACATATATATATATATATACATATATATATATATATATATATATATATATATATATATATATATATATATATATATATATATATATATATATATATATATATATATATATATATATATATATATATATATATATATATATATATCATAATAAAAGAATCTGGTGTGCACTCAACAATTTGTTTTCTTGTGTTGTTGCTTGCTTTTGTCATGGTATCAGAGCCTGCCGTAGAGTGAGGAGCCTGTTGTCTAGGGAGAAGGAGCAACCTGGCGTTTAGACCCTTTTCACTGCTGGTTGTCAAGATTTGTTCGAACCTACTGGTCGTTGAGTGTTTTGAGGCCTTGACTCTATTCGAAAAGAGCCTTTGAGTAGTGTCTTGGAGCCTTGCCGCCGTAAAACCGTGGTTGCCACAAGCGATATCATTTCTAGAATAAAACTATGGTTGCCACCGTATATTGATCTATATAATATCCTATCATTATTGGGCCCTCTCATTCAATTATTTCATTCACCTTTGCTGATTGTTTCCACCATTGAGTAGGAAAATTGAACTTGAATCAGTAGGTAGATTCTTGTTGGTGGGAAAGGTTTTGTTGGTGGGAAAGGTGTAAATTGGTTGTTGATTGCAAGTCTGACCTCCCTCACGATTTGGATTCCACTGTTGCGTTCGAAAGAAAGGAGCCTTGCCTCCCTCACGCTTTGGATTCCATTCTGAGATCTGGTATGTGCAGAATTACAAGTCTTACATAACGCTTAAAGGAAGAAATAAGTTTTGTTCTACTTGGGCTAATTTTTCGGAGAGAAGTTGTTGTACTTTGGTTGTAGTGTAAGTCTACATAAGAAAATATATTGTTAAATATATTATCCCCGACCTTGATTAATAAATATTATTTATTTGTAATAATCAAGCTAGAAAGATGCCAAGTTAAGATGTAATGTTTGCAAATAAATATCTCATGGTTATTGTATTCTTCATTTCTTTAGCAGTGTATAGGCACTTGTTTTTTGTTAAAGAAAGTACAAGTTTTGTTGTAAAAAGGTGTCAGATTTATGATTGTTTTAAACATGGCTCCATGAAGTCAATTTCAAACTTCTACAACATTATTTAGTGGGAAGAATTAGGATTTTTGGAGTCAAAAAATGAAAGAATTCTTACAAGGTTTAGGTTTTTGGGAAACTGTAGAATTGGGGTTCACAGAGCCTAGCACAAATATAATTGTTGGAATGAGTGCTGCTCAAAGAAAAAAATTTGATGAACTTAAACAGAAATAAGGTAGAGAAAAGTCGTGCATTTTAATTCCTTAGATGACTCTATTTTTCCTAAAATCACTGCTGTTAAGACTACTAAATCAATATGGGATATACTTAAGGTTTCTAATCATGGAAATTATAAAGTAAAAATGGTAAAATTACAGACTCTCGGAAAAAAATTTGAAACACTTAAAATGAATGAATCAGAAATCGTTGATCAATTTATGATTAAAGTTATGGGTGTTGTTAATCAGCTTCGGATGAATGGTGAAAAACTAGAAGATCAAATAATTATTGAAAAAGTTCTTATATGTTTGCCTAAAAAATTTGACATAATAGTTACTGTTTTTGAGTTGAGAGAATTAACAATGTCTATGGAATAATTAAATGGTTCTTTGTTGGCTCTTGGAGAAAGAAATAACTTAGATTTCAATACTTTAGAGCATACTTTCAAATATAAATATTCTTTGGATAGAGGTAGAGGGAAAGGTTTTCATGGAAAGAGAGGAAAAGGAAGAGGACAGTCTCAGTCTGATGATAGATGACAAGTAACTCAAACACATTTAGAGCAGTCTCAAACTGATCATCGTTGTAGGTGGATAGATAAATAAAAAATTCAATATCACTACTCCAAAAAATACAGCCATTATAAGTCTGAATGTCACAATTTACGGTATGTTTTAAGTAAAAACAAATCCAATGTCAAAAACACTTAATGTGAAACATCAGATGCTTTATTTTTGGCATGCCAAGTGACTGTGTGAGTACCTAATAAATATGTTTGGTTTGTAGACAGTGGATGTGTTAATCATATGAATGGTCATAGTGATTTTTTTTCACATCCTGATACATCTTTCAGTTCCTCTATTGGTTTGGGTGATGATTGTCAGGTGAAAGCTTTAGGAAAGGGTGTTATACCTATCTTAACCAAACAAAATATTGTGAAGAATATCTATGATGTTTATTATGTACCCAATTTCAAGCATAATTTGTTGAGTGTTGGTTAGTTATATGCACATGGTTATGATGTTAGCTTTCAAAACACTACTTGCATGATTTCCAATCAACATAAGTCTCTTGTTGCAAAGATTCCAATGACCAAGGACAAGTTGTATCAATTACAAATGAAAAGTGAGAAGTTGTATGCACATAATGTTTCAACACCTAATGACACTGACTTGTGACATTTGCGATATGGTCATTTACCTATCAAAAGTATGACTTTGTTGCAAGGATAGTCTATGGTGAAATGTTTTCCTGCTTTGTTTGACCATATCTCTTTTTGTACAAGTTGTATAATGAGTAAACAGAAGAGAGATAGTTTTTCACCAACCTCTAATAGAGCCCAGAAAAACTAGAGTCAGTGCATACAGATTTGTGTGGTCCAATGCAAGCAAAATGAATTGCTGGAAGTCTCTATTTTGTTACTTTTATTGATGGTTTTAGCAAGAAATTTTGGGTGTATTTCATCAAATACAAATCCGAAACTTTTTCCAAGTTCAAGGAGTTCAAAGTTGAGGTTGAAAAACTTAGTGGAAAGTTTATTAAAGTTCTCAGGTCTGATAAAGGAGGTCAGTATGAATATAACTAACATGTTGATTTTTGTGAACAACATGGTATTAAAAAATAGATGACAACCAGTTGTACTGCACAACAAAACGGAGACGCAGAAAGAAATAATTAGATAATTATGAATATGGATCGAATTTTGCTCAAAACACGAAAATTTTCTAAAGATTTATGGGCATAAGCAATTGCATGTTTAGTATATATTTTGAATAGAACACCAACTTCTAGTATTCAATGTTTTGTACCTAAAGAAGCATGGAGTGGAAAAAAGGTAACCCTTTCACACTTTTGATTATTTGGATGTATTTCTTTCTCTCATGATCCAGAAAAATTAAGAAAGAAACCTGATGATATAAGCAGGAAGTATATATTTATAGGGTATAGTGATCAATGTAAACCATACTTATTGTTTAATCCTATAACTAAGAATTTATTCGTAAGCTGAGATGTGAAGTTTCTGGAAAAAAAATCTTGGAATGAAAGGGAGAACAATACTTGTCCTAACCCTTTTATTTTGTTAGATGAACATCAAGCTTCTAATACTAGCACTCCAAGATTACAGTTTCAAGACAAAACTAGTAGTAGTTCATCAAGTAGTAGCACTTCATCATATTTTGAGTCTGATTCTAATTATACTAATATGAGAAACTTAAGTGATATTTATGCAGAATACGATGTTGATGATATTGTAAATTTTTCACTTCTTTCATTTCAACCTACTAGTTTTGAAGAGGGTATAAAGTACAAGAATGTGTAGATGCAATGAATAATGAAATCGATGTTATGGAAATAAATCGAAATTTGGATTTGGTTGATATACCTGATGATATACATTCTATAGGTGTTAAATGGGTTTTTAAAACAATGTTAAATGATAGAGGTGAAGTTGATAATCACAAAGCAAAATTAGTTGCCAAAGGTTTTTCACAGCAACCTGACATAGATTATGGTGAAACATTTGCACCTGTAGCAAGAATTGATATTGTTCGATTTGGATTAGCTATTGCAACACGAAACAAGTGGCCTATTGACCAAATGGATGTAAAGTCTACTTTTTTAATGGTCTTTTGAATGAAGAATTGTATGTTGATCCGCCACCTGTTTTGAAATAAAAAATAAAAACATAAGGTGTACAGGTTGAAGAAAGCATTGTATGGCTTGATGCAAGCTCCAAGAGGTTGGTACAATTGAATAGATCATTACTTGTTGAATAATGGTTTTAGAAGAAGCGGCCATGAACCCACTTTGTATATCAAGAATGATCATCAAGGTAATATGTTGATACTATGTCTTTATGTTGATGACATAATTTATACAGGTAACATGCGGTTAGATGAATTTAAGCTGCTATGAAAAATGAATTTGAAATGACAGATCTTGGATTAATGAGATAATTCTTAGGTATTACAGTGAAACAAGCATGCAATGGTAATTTTATGTCAACAAAAGTATGCTAGTGACATTTTGAAAATTTTTAATATGGATAGGTGTAAACCGGTGGATACTCCTATTGAAGTTGGTACAAATTTAAGTAAGGATGATGTGGTTATTGTTGTTAATTTAACTTTGTATAAGAAACTTGCTGGTAGTATTTGGTATCTAACTGCTTCTAGACCTGAAAAAGCATTTGCAACTAGTTATATTTCCAGGTTTATGGAATCTTCTAAAGACTGTCATTGGAAAGCTAGAAAAATGGTGTTAAGATACATTTCAGGTACATCTACTTATGGTTTATCGTATGAAGCCTCTACAGACAGTAAGCTTGTTGGTTATACAGATAGTGTTTATGAAAGATGTATTGATGATCGGAAAATCACTTCTGCCTATGCTTTTCTATTTGGCAGAAACTTGATCTCATGGCCATCTAAAAAGAAGCCCATAATTGCAATATCTTCAACAAAGGTCAAGTATGTTTCATCGAATTCAGCATCATGTCAAGTAGTGTGGCTAAAGAGATTTCTCTTTGACTTCGGATATACAAAAAATGAAGTTATTTCAATCCTTTGTGACAACACTTTCGCTATTTCCTTGTTGAAGAACAATGTCTTTCATCAAAAGAGAAAACATATCCACACTCGTTTTCATTTCATTCGTGAAATTGTAAAAAATGGTGATATTGGTCTCAAATTTTGTGATTCCAAGGATCAGTTAGTGGATACCTTCACCAAACCGCTAGGAAAAGCTAATTTTGAGTTTCAATGTCAAAAGTTAGGAATAAAACAATGTAACCCTCAAGATTAAGGGGGGGTGTTAAATAATTAATCATTACGGTTATGATAGTTTATAATTAATTTAGTCAGTTCAATTGCTTCTTAACTGAACATCTATGTATATATATATATCTCATAATAAACGAATCTGGTGTGCACTAAGAAATTCTTTTTCTTGTGTTGTCGCTTGCTTTTGTTAAGCCATTGTTGTAAGCACCGCAACAGACATATGACCACAGTAAAAAAGGTCACCCTACAACCACCACCAAATTTCTGAGTATTGACCTATGATATTTCCTCTAATGTTGATAAGCTTGTAGGACTAAAAAATCTAGTAGAATTCCACCATGGCCATGTAAATGAAAGGATTGTTTCTACAGATCTATCATAACTCTGAGAGATTGACCAAAAACCATGCTAAACATATACCTGGCTTCAAGCCTGAATCCAATATTCTTAACATAATTAAACAAAAGAGAGAGTGCTAACATTGGAAATAACATCTAATAGTGGTATGCACTAAAATCAAGTATGCCTTAACATGTGTACAAATATGAATGGAAATGTCTGATACAGGGACAAAAATAACCAATGTCCTGTCTTAGGAAGAGGATGTGTTGTCCTGTATACATAACGTATTCCACAGTAACATTGCACTAGCAGGCCTATGAATTCATCAAGATTGTCTAAAGCCCCTATTCGAATTGTGTGTTTACTTGCACAAGAGAATAAGAATCCCTTGCTAATACCATCTCTTGCAGACAAGATAATAAGAATCCTTCTTTGACTTTTGTTCATCAAAATGTATAAATACCTTAATTGGGGTCTCATCCCGAATGAAATTGTTATCATTGTAAACTATTAGTTGATTATGGGGAGAGGGGGTTGGTGCAATCCATCTAAGCTTCCCACTTAGGAAAAATGGTTTCAGAGGAACAATCATTGCAAAACCCCCCTCCTCCATCGAGCATATTTTAAACTAAGAGGTCCTCAATTCATAATAAATGTTGATTTCCCTTGATATCCTTGGTATATTGACACCTCGTGATATTTTTGCTCCTGATTTAATTGATAAGTGTCTAAATGTTAGCTTGGGTTTTATTTATATGTGCTCGGTCCTGACTAATTTCCCGGCATCGAAAGGGTGCATGGATGTTCTAGTATTTATATATTCCATCACTTCAATTCAAAATAGACGTGTAGTGCAAGTAAATTTCACCCTTGTGAGTGGTGTTTGATGCCTTTTATAAAATAGATTTGATGAACTTTCGACTTGGAGATTGGGCCTCCCAAATAACTTTTGGAATTTTTAATAATAAATAAATAATCTTACATTTTAAATAAACAATTAATTTTATAATAATATATGACATTATCTTCATAAAATTAAAATTTATTTAAAATTATAAAATTATTGTTAAAAATTATTAACAAATAAATAACTTTACATTTTAAATAAACAATTGATTTTATAATAACATATGACAATATCTTCATAAAATTGAAATTGATTTGAAATCAAAAACTTTTCATTAAAAATCAAATTTCCGAGCAAATTATATGAAGAATTTTGCTGCCAAAATTTGCATATGCTAGAGGGTTTGGAAACGAAATAATTTCCAATTTAAAATTTATTAAGATTTTCCTTGACAAGAAAACGTTACACCGCTAGAATCCCTCTTTACCGATAGAATATTCTATTCTCGATTTCTCTTTCTGAGTTTTTCTTACAGTACGAAGTTGACGATAACCACTATCCTGAAATGAGTAAGAAGAATTAAGAAAAAGAGTTCACAATGAGAATAAGAATAAGAGTTCACAATAAGAACCTATTTTATTGTATATCCCAGTGATTAATATTATTATATCCTGTAATCTGAGTGAATACGTAATTTTAAATTTTTTTTTTGGTAAGTCAAGATTCTATTCATTCTTCAAAAAAGATATACATCAGGAGTAGAAACAAAAAGCAGGCAGTCTCACCCCAACCAGGTTTATTGACTACTCCATGCAACATATGACGAAAAAAAAAAGGAAAATAAAGAGATTGTCCATAACCGAGATGACCAAAGGCACCAAAAGACAAGTAACAAAAGGAGAACACATGTAACAATGGCAATCATCTGATGTAATTGAGGTTGGATTGTCCAGGGTTGTTCCAAGTGGAGGTAGAGGTCAAAAAAAGCAATATTGGACATGCTCTTCGAAGTGATCCATCCATGACTCCAGCTTCTCCACCTTCTCATTTAGCACGTTATGTCCTCACCAGACCACCACAACTCATTCTCGAACATGCCACTTAAAGTTTTCATTTTGTCCAAGGTAGCTACAATTTCAACACGTTCCTCCTGTCAGAGCTAGTCCATTATTTCGAAGCACTCCATCAAGGATTAAATCAACTCTCTACAATTATTGAGACAAAATTAATGAATTTCCCTCGAACAAGGCATCGTACATCCTGCACTCCCTTCTCAGCATGTACCACCACGATGCCTCGCCCCGCCCCTTAACTGAGGTTGCGGTGTTCAACGTTCACGTCCATTTTCTGAGCCATTACACCCTTAGATACCCCTCACCCCAAACACCATCCACAAAAAAACACCATGTTTTCTTGCCACCGCGACGAGTCGTTAGTGTCTCCATGCCCAATGAGATGGGTTGCAATTGAACTTCCTCATCCCCTCGACTAGCCAAGCTAGGCCTTGCTGGGAAGGAGAACCTTCTTCTTCATGGAGCTCGGTGCATTTTCATAGGACTAAAAATGTCGTGAACAATGTAGTTGAGCGGGACGTAGACATCACTAGCAACCTTCAAGGCTTGCCTGTCCCTTGTGAGCAAGACCTACCTCACCCAATTCCTTAAATACTAGACACCTAGATGGGGTTTTATACTCATGCCATCCCCCATGAAATGGTGTTGAATACCTGGAGCTAACCCACCACCCCACAGGTCTTTCCACCAACAGCTCAGGCACAAAGAGCTCCTATAGTTTAGAAAATTCAGAAACAAGAGGTGCAGGGGAAACACGCGATTTCCCAACACAAACTAAGGAGCACCCCCCCCCGCCCAAACACACCAAAAGCAAGAGAAAAATTCAACCTATAAGAACCTTACTCCTTCCACCCTCTAAAACACATAATACTACACACCAAAGAGTAGGGAAACCCAGTTATGGGCCCAGAAGCCATAGATGGAGTGCCACCACTCCCAGGCACACTATCATCGGTGCTGCCCACTCCTGCCTCCAAAGGACTAGTAACACGAAGAAGCCAATTCTCATATACACCATAAGCTCTAAATGTCTATCTCCTCCAGAAACCACACTCCACATTTTCCTAGAAACACTGAATGCCACCTGCGAAAGAGGAAAGATACTAACTTACAAAGACAAAATATAGGAAACGAGCGCCATACATGGGGCTGCCACGAGTCCCATAAAAGCCATTGATGCTTCCTTCTACAATGAATGAGTACCAACAACATGCTATGAGCCGAAAAAAAACACAAATGAACTCTTTGTCTTCCATACCCAACTTTAGAACTTTGCCTCCCACGCTAGTTGAGGCAATGAAATATTTCTCACGGACATTATTACTTCCTCTTGTACATGAGAGTTTAGCCACCCCCATATCTATGGCTACATGCAGCCCTTTTTTCCAAGGAAATTTTTTTTTCCATATTGATTTTGGTACTGCCACATGAGGCTGCATAAAATTTCCCCACTTTCCCCTTGTCATTACGGATTATTCCTCCTAGACTTGCAAGTTTGGGATTGCCTTTAGAGGCATTGTCAAAATTAATCTTGAAGAATCCCTTCGGGGGGTAGAGGAAAGTGGTGGACGAGGCCCCCCGCATTGGATGGTGGCAAGGTAGCCCAAGGTTGAAAGAATCCTGGTTGAGAGCAAGGGCTACCAAAATGGCATGCTCATTTCCCTTTGTTTTCCAATCTTCCTCTGATAAACAAGAAATTCAAAGAGTCTACTTGATGTTCTGAAGAATGTTCTTCCACACGTGATTGATTTGAAAAGATTATGAGTGAAAGACTGCCTTGTTTATGGATTTCCATAGATTCCAAAAGACAAAACCTTGTGAAAGACACCATTCTCTATTGACAATATGATTTTTAAAGAGTTTCCATCTCCACATCTCCAGTGATTCTTTCAAACTATTAGCTGACTGATCTAGCACCCCAAACACATCGGCAAGACGATCCCAAACCTCCATCACCTTGGGGAAAAATTTTAGAAGATGATCATTTGTTTCTTCCTCATTGTAGCGGAGAGGGCTCCACGATGGGCTACATGAACCTTCTCTCCTATTTTTTTTCCAAGTGAGGAGTTTTCTTTGGCCAGTTAACCACATAAAAATGAAATTTTTGGCCATAGTGTGGAGTACCATATTCGTTTCCACAAGCAACCCAGATCAGGGTCTCCAAAAGAAGATAAGATCAAATATGCTTCTTTGAGGGACAACATAACTTTCGAGAGATTCCCAAAACGCAACTTATTAGGATCCCCATTATTAAAAGTAAGGCGTTGACAAAGAATGAAAGTGAGAGCCTCCCAATCCATAGGTGGGTCGCGGACTGGCCAATGAATTGAAGATTTCCACACCCACCATTTCAACTCCACGATTGTTTCCTTCCAAAATTCCTTAATGAATTGTGATCTAATATGAAATAAAATCCTCGCTATGGACAGAGATGATCGCTCTAGCCCTAGGATGCATCTAGTAACAATAGGGAACAATCTAATGCTTACTTTGCTAGATTTCAAATGGACACAAATCATAATTAGATGACGTGCCTCGGTCTGATGTTTTTCCTCACTCGAATCCATTGATTCTTTCCACTTTGTAGTGAAATCCTCGTTGTCACCGGATCTTATTTACCTGAACAAGAGATAAAACAACAACAAACGTGAAAATAAAATATATATTTGACATAAGAAATATATCTAGTTGATCAAGGAGTACTAGAAATCCAATCATATATTATAGACAAGAGTGGAAAGCAAGAATCAATTGTATAATATTAATATAGAGACGCAGAGTTACAATCTACGCCTTTATGTTGCAACTCTCCTTCAACGGGTCTAGATCCAGGCACGTCTCCAAAGTGCTCATTTCAACTTGATACAAAAAGTTCGATGGTGTCAACTCTCCTTCAATGCCTATATAAAAAATTCTCTATCTACTATTCTTCTATCTCTTTTCCAAGTAGCAGAGGTATGGGAGGATGTCCATTTTATAGTGAAGGGAGAGGAAATGTGGATCCACTTAAGGTGGTAAAATGGTTTATCTCCTTGGGTGGTTCCTCTTTTGAAGGAACAATAAGCCGAAAGGGGTAATATTGATCCTATCCCCATGAAAAAACTACCATCTCTCCACCCACGAAGCTTCGAAATCTCGAAACTTCATTTCCATTTTTAAAAACCTTCCAGAAGTGGATCTTCATGGGTATGATCTCCATTCGAGCACCGATCGGCATTGCTCTAGACTAGAAAAGAGGAATCAACACAAGTAATTCAAGCAGAGGACGAAACACTCCAGATACACATGTTTTTAAGGAGATGCTTTAGGAATGGCCAAGAGAGAGTTTGTTCAATATACTGTAAGGGATGTAATGGCACATTTTCATGATGGAAAATAGACACAGGTGTCACTGTTAAAAGCCATCTAGGATAAGGAACAAGGAGTATAGGGAGATTGAAAATTTTTTGTGTAGCAGATGCCCCCTAAAGCATGAAGGACGAACGAGAGTGAGGGGTGAAATTATTTACGAGTATGTGCAAGGAGCAAGACGTCATCGTCGGAAAGCCTACGAAAACATGAAAATATATACATAACTAAAATATTTGAGATAGTCACATGACATGATGTATGGACGTAGCCATATGTAAAAGAGATCATGAACCAGGATCCGAGGTATGGTCACATCCATCCAAATAAAGAAGATCACAAATATGGACTCAAGGTATGGTCACAACCATTGAGATAAAATATTCATGTGCACAATCATGAATAATACACATCACCTTGCAGCCTAGGCTTTATCAAAGAAAACCCAGGGTCTTGTGCTCCGTCAGGACCCGACCAAGTACAAAATTTAGGCAAGCGAATGAATGAGTTGAAGTCGAACATGCAAGAAAATTTCCTAATTTCCATTCAATTATGTAAACTATTAACAGGCGCGAGAGAGATCACAAATAATGAAAATGGACCTCAACATAGTAGAAGTACAATCCATGAGATATGAATAAGGATTTGATGTCGAACACTCGTTAAATGATCTAATCGAAGGGCAATGATGTGAACCCATCATCGGACGCGAACAAGCTACCTTTAATTCATGCAGGGTCTAAGGTACTGAAACAGGGATATCTAGATCAACTTCCCGGATAATGAGTTGAAGTCGACAGGAAGAAATCCACTGAAGGAGGGCCATAATGTGTCCCACTTCATTGACTCAAGACAAAGGCCATAAGATAATGATGAAAGTGAAAAGAGAACCAAGAAATGAATAATACGTAGAAGGAACTTCTCTTGAGCATATCGACGACACGACTCCGGAGTTTGGCAGCTTTTTTAATCAAATGTAATCAAAGGTCATGTTGAGAAGAAAGAAAATTTCGCAAACCCATAAAGGCAAAGTGACGATTGTAGGATGTCGCCAACCCGACATAAAACAAAGGATGTGTCATGTTCAAGAGAGACATATTGTCAATACAACTGATAAATAATTTCCATTTTCCCCCACCATTTCTGGTGAATAACCGAATTATTTTTAAATACAAGCTTGAAGGGTATATCATATGCTTGTCATATAAGTTTTTCCTTCAGAAAAATCCATCCTAATACATTTTACGAGCCCTAGGGAGGAACTCAGTGTCGTCATGGTGACAGGCCTTAAACCATTAAACTTTAACGAGTCTGACAAAGGTGAAACTCAACATATTTTCATGTTTTGAGAGTTTGAAAAGAGGCAAAAAGAAAGCTCCATATGGCCCTTTTGGTAAGTATTCCCTCGAACCTGGAAAGGTAGAAAACAATGTTTGAGAGAACCTATTAGTTGCGATTGACTAAGGTATTTATTTTTTTGTAAATAATTTATCCCAACTCGAAGAAGGAGTAAATGTATGCTGGGTAAATGACATCTCATGCACTTTAACGAGTTCAAAAAAAAAATAAGTCGACAATATTTTCATGTTTAGAGAGTTAGAAAAGAGCTGAAATATGACTCCACGTGAAGGAACAAGTGGTATAAAGGACAACAACTAGTTCCAGTTATGGCGGAATTTCTCAGAACAAGTAAAGGTCAAGAGGTTGGCTAACAAGACCACTCATTGCAGCAGTTCCACAGGAATAGGTAAAACAACGAAGTGAAGGCGTATGATCAACCAAGCAGATTGAAACGATGGAATGATAAATCGAGGCTCATCTAGAAAAATATGCTGATAAAATGTGAATGGTTTCATTTTTACACAAGATTGAAAACATGGAAAACTATGCTTGGAATTGATTTCATTTTTACACAAGCTTGAAACAAAGATAAAATATTGTTGAAAATTTTTTGCATTCCCCCAACATGATGACTCAATTCGAGGTACATGCCCCCCAATCTTCAGTCCATTCGCCTGAGTAGAATATTAGTTACTAACAGATGGGTGGAGTGAAGGCTCAGTGATGAGATTAAGTGAAAGGCGCGAATTGAACAAAAACTTATTTAATTTTTTAAGCAAGGTTGACACAACAAAAGAAATATCCTCATGACACCTTGCTTTATTTTTTAAAGAGCTTGACACAAGAAAATGAATTTTCTTTGAAGAGCTTGTTTCATTTTTAAGGAGATTGACATGAGAAAACGAACTATGCTTCAAATACCTGATCAAGACATATAAGAGGTCATGAATTCCAAGAGGTTCTCATAAAATGGGAGAAAAACACTGGAAATCGGGATCCAATGCTCCTAATACATAGTTTACGACATCACTGGTAGCACTGTCACTGGACGCGGGCAACAAAAAAGTGGCCACATAATTAACCTGTGGCGGGGAAGACACCACCGACAGGTAAGGACCAAGAAGGGAAGATGGTATACTAGATTTCACATAGGGACCAATGAATGAAAGTCGATCAATGGTCATGAGACAACCTTCATGTGGAAAACTAATTACACGAAAGAGGGAAGAGAGAAGCTCTCCCATGACATAAGTATATTCGCACCCTAGGAGTAAGTTAAATTCCAAAGGGCCTTGGACAACCTTCATGTCTATATAGACAATCTTTTCTCCTAAATAAATAGTAAACTTCAGAAGGATCCCTAATGGTTGACTGGTTCCTCTGTTAAAAGCCAGCAGGTTCTGAGTAATAGGCACAAGCTATGGGGAACCAAATCTTGTCAGGTACTTTAAGATAGAATACTAACATATCTGCCTTCATCTATAATCATGATTGCTACGACCATATTACAGGCCTGTACAGTGATCTCAAAGGGCACGTAAGAAGAAATACAATATCCTATGAATCGAATCCAATCAAAGGAAGCGACCAAAATGCATGGAGGGGGGGTGTCGTAGGCATAAGTGGACTATCCCATTACTTTACGGGAGCAGAAGGATCATCGTCCTGGACCTCGGGACCGAGAGCAGGAGGATTGCCCTCTTAAATTGCAGTGATAGGAATCTAAGGAAACAAATAGAACCCAAGTTATAGGAGATCCACTCTCTACAGGAAATACCTGATGAGCCGTGGGTAGACTTAGGTCGACCATTTTCTCAACCAATGATTCTTCATGAATGGACTCATGAGACTGACTTTCAGAGAGAGTAGAATCGACCATAGATGAATCCTGGTCAATTAATTTCTCAAATAGTGGAGGAATCGAAGAAAATTTTCAGTAACCAACTAGAAGACAGGACTCAGAAGTTGTAATGGCATCCAACACTTTAGAATCTTCATCCATATAAGGACATAGGTGAATGTGTTGGTTCCCTTCACATCACCTACAGGGAATTTTGATCTTACCCTGTTTCTTACAAGTCTTATTATCTCTAGCTGAAGTTTCATCATCACCATGATGTCCAGAGGTTGATGACAAAGGATGAATTACGCCAACGGACCACACTTCTAACACCTTGGGGATATCATGGAAGTCTCTAATAAAATGGTCACCCTCACATAGCTTGCAAGGTAATTTGACTTTACGGGATGAAATGGGAGTTTTCTAAAAATTAGTTGCATGGGTAGAAATGGTTGTTGGTTTACCCCCTTGTTTATTTCCCTTTTTCTTCTTCGAATTCTTCTTCTTCTTCTTAGCCACCTAGTTACTAGAATCCAAACTTTCACCAAGCGAAGAGGAAGAACCAGGTGAAGAAATGATAGGAGAAGGTGAGAGGTCAACTTTAAGATCAACATGGGGTCGACATGATTTATACAGAGGAGAACTTGGTTGAGAAATAGTTTTTACATTCGAAACCACAAGGGTCGAAAATAACCAAACTGATAGACCAATGGTTAATCCCATTAGGGACAACATCACAATATACGGGGCACAAACATTTCTGAAAGAAGGAAAAGGAACAGGATTCCCATATGATGGGATTCCTTGGTTGGTGAAATCAGGAACTGTTTCCATTGATCTCAACCTAATATCGGATAAGGAGATGAGCATGGGTAAATTGTTATCGTGGACGATAAATTTTAGAAATTAAAAACAAAACAAATCAAAAGGGTTGAACTAGGCATAAAGGATTACCTAGTATCCTTGAACTGAAATATGAACCTTGGTGATCAAATGAAAGAGAAATTAGAAAGGACTTAATGCATGGCCGCCTATCTCCCCGAATGTTTTGCTCGGTGTATCACATCTACAAAGCAGTCGACTCAGTTACCTACTGCAGGTTTGCAACCTAATAGTGTCTGTTAGTATGAATCTTAATTGCAAGCGTATGAAAAAAGTCTAACTTTAGTCGTGTATAACAAACATCCCTAAAAAAAAATATGGTTGCCAATATCCTTAGATCTGCAATTATTTGACCAAGACAAATGCTGCAAAATCTAGATTTATGCATTAAAAGACATTAAGCAGTAAATAAAAGCAAGAGTTTCTCCATGCATCCAATAGAAAAGACAAGATTGTTTTGAAGAATTTTCTGTATTTTTTGACACCTGGGAAGGGAACATAGAAAGATGTTACCAGTCCCCCTCAATGGGATGGGTTCTTGTAAGTCCTCAACACTTCAGATCTAAAATATCTCTCTCTTGATGGTGTAGAAGACCCACACAAAAATGGAACTCAAAGGGAGCACACAAGAAAAATGGTAGCAAAATATGACAATGATGGAGGATCAAAGTCAGACCAAAATTGTAGATCCAAAGTGATCTTTAGGTAACAAAAGGTAGTGAATGAATGGAAAACCCTTCTATTTATAACAAAATATTAAGTATAGATCTAGATATTGGTGCATAATTAAAATATTAGTAACCAAATCAAGATCCAACTTTTATGGAATATTTTATTATATTTGTTGGAGGGAAAAAGAATTTGACTTTGGTCAAATCCTTTTATTTTTAAATAATAAATAAATAAATGATTTATTTATTATTTTAAGGATGTGGTTGAGTAATAATCAAATAAATATTGATTTATTCAATTATTTATAAATGATTTAGTCAAATTTAACAAGGAATATTATTTAAATAAGGTTTAAATAATTATTCCTAGAAAATAATAAGATAAATAATGATTTATCTAATTAATTTTCCTGTTTTGGGTTAAATATGACCACGAATATTAATTAAACTGTTGTTCAACTAATTATACCTTGAGGAAAATCAAACAAATGTAGATTTATTTAATATTTCCTCATGGGGTTTCCTGTTTAGACCATTAAAAATTAAATAAATGAGGTTTACTAAGTTTTTTTCATAGTGAAAGCAATTTTACTTAGGGTAAAATTGGTCTTACATGGTGTAATTTGGTCCATCTAATAGTAACAGGTTAGATGACAAAAAATGGTGTAACATTGTCTCCTAAAATATACGCGACGGTACGTGGGAGTTCAAGTCTGTAGTAGTGTTGTCTGATGCGTAACATTTGGATGAGAGCATCCAAAAATATACTTATCATACGTCAATATGCTTCCGTACGTGGGGTGGGATATCACCCCAGGCTTGTAACGCAGACTGTTAGCAAAAAATCCTACACTTAATGACGTCGGAATACGTCTCTAGCCTAGACCTCTAAACATGATTCGTTAGGTTCTAAATGCTCCTTAGGTTGATTGAATAAATTTTAAGCTTATCTTGAATTATGTCTCAGTTTCAAAGTCCTACCAATGTCACCTAAATCCCTAGGATGTAGCTAAATGAGAGAAGAAATCATTCATTTCGATGAAGAATACGTTAATTGGGGAGAATGAATTCATACAATCAATGCAAAAAGAAAAATAAATGCATGGAATGACATTCACTTTTTTCTTCAAGTGCACTATCCTAAAGTGAAACAATATTTTTTTTCAATTTATTATCTTTCACTAAACTCACTGGAAGCGAATTGAAATGAAATTTTCATTTTAAAAGCAAAAACAAAAGCAAAAATATTTTTGCTTTTATTTATAAGCACAATGCAAAATGTAGAATGAAATCCAAAAGTAATCACTTTCTTTGAGTAGTAATTAAATCTCTCAAAATAGTACTAGAGATAAATATCCAAAAATCAAAGAGAGTCCCAAACTCGTTTCCTCAAAAAAAGACACTCCTAATTTTTACACTGATCAATCACTCAAAGAAAAACAAACTTTAGTCGAAATCAAACAATCTAATCTATGCTTGATGCTGAAAACAAACCCAAATTCACACAAGGTTAACACTTGAAAGTTATAATCGTGAGAATCAACTGAAAAAACAAGCTGAATCGAACAAAAATCATAAAATATACGACAATATTTTACTCAATAATAAGTCTCGAAATCAACAAAGCATGCAAGCATTAAGATGACCCGAAAACACATAGAATCCCTAGGACGATAAGGATGCACTTTCTTTGCAAAGGAGAAGACCGAAGATGGAGAAATTGAATCAAAAGTGTCGTTGAACAGAGAATAATAGGATTTATCCAAATAGTAAATAAAACTCAGAAGGATTAGACACACTGGCAGACAAATAGTTAGAAACCCTAAAAAAGATGTACATAGAAATCAACGTGGCCATTAGGCTGCAACTCGCACTGGAAGAGGAAAAGAACTACTGTGTAAATGCATTCAATGCTGATAGACACGACTTTTAAAGCAACACCAGAATCAATCTAGGAGAAGAGTAAAAAATGAAAGGGTTTACTGAACTAACAGTAGGCTTATAACTTTAACAGAGAGATGATTATCTGTAAGCAGTTACAGAAGCTACATATTAAAGGAGATGGAGACTCGACAAAAGATCGATGACAAAACTAAAAGTCAAAGAGTGAAAACAAGAGACTAAAGGCAATTAGTCCCCAGCGGAGTCGCCAATTAGTAATGTAGGAAAATCGTCTATGTGGATAGAGATGATCCCTCAAGCCCTACGATGGGTCTAGTAACAACATGGAACAATCTAATTCTTACTTTCCTAGATTGAAAATGGACACAGATTGTATATAGATGACCTACCTCGAATTGATGTTGCTCGTCGCTTGAATCCTTTTATCCTTTGCACTTCGTATTCAGATCCTCGCTGTCACCATGGCTTAGTTACCTGTACAAGAGATCAAACAACAACAAACATGAAATAACAACATATATTTGGCATAAAAAAACTATCTAGTTGATCAAGCAATACTATAAATACAATCATACATTATAGAAAAGAGTGGAAAATAAGAATAATTTGTATCATATTAATATAGAGAGGGGGAGTTGCAACCCGTGCCTTGATGTCACAACTCTACTTCAATGGGTCCTCATCTAGGCATGTCTCCAAAGCACTTGTTTCAACTTGATACAAAAAAGCCAAACATCTCAACTCTCCTTCAATGCCTATTTCAAGAATTCCCTCTCTATTTTTCTTCTATCTCTATTCTAACTAGAAGAGGTATGGGAGGATGTCCACTTTATAGTGAAGGGAGAGAGAAAATGGATCCACTTAAGGTGGGGAAATGGTTTATCTCCTTGGGTGGTTCCTCTTTTTTAGGAACAAGAATCCAAAAGAGAAAAGCTTAGCCCTATCCCCATGAAGGAAATACCAGCTCTCTGCCCACAAAGCTTCCAGATCTCAAAGATTCATTTACATTTTTAAAAACCTTCCAAAATTTGATTGGCATGGGTATGATCTCCATTACAATGGTGATCAGCATTGGTCCAGACAAAAAAAGAGGAATCGACACGAGTAAGACAAGAAGAGGGCACGCCGGTCCAGATAAACATGTTTTTAAGGAGCTTCTTTAGGAATGGTCAACGGAGAGTTTGTTCAGTATACTGTAACATATTTAATGGCACATTTTGATGAGGGAAAATAGACACAAGGGTCACTGTTAAAGGACCTCCAATATCAGGAACAGGGAGTATAGGAAACATGAAAAACTGTTGTGTAACATGCTCCCAGCTAAGTCATAAATATTTGGAGATCTCTGAGGGTATGCTTCTGGGCTAGTATGGGGTGCTTTATCCAAGCTTCCTCCAAAAATCTAGCCTTGCTTCCATTCTTGATATCCTAGAACCCATGATCTCGAATTAGGTCATGGTGATCTTTTTCCTGACTCTAAATGGAGTAGCCATTTAGTAAGTTGTGGTAGTGCTTTAATAGATATTACCAACCTGCAACACTATATTTAAATGTCTAGAGATGCTTCCATATCTCCTGTATTCTCTGCAACCAATGCTACCATACTTTTCAAATGAGGGCATGCGATAATATCTCTAAATATTTTAAGCCTAGACTGTTGTGGATCTTTGGTTTACATAATTTATCCCAAGCTAAGAAGGCCTAGTTTCGGCCGATCTGCGGTCCAAACCAGAGAAATATCTAGAATTTGACCATGAGATCGTTATATATGCTTTTGGGGCCAGAAGAGATGAGAGATGGTATATGGGAATAGCCTGTAAAACCTCCTTCACAAGAAAGATCTGTCCAAGGTAAGTGTTGGGTAGTGATCCAGTTCTGAATCCTAATGTCCTAGCCAAATTGATTTCCACTATAGGATGGGCGTTGAATAAGAATATGTTATATTTTTCGCCATTAATTAGTGTGCCTGATGCCTGTAGGAAGAGCTCTAGAATAGATCCAAATTACTTAGATTCTTTTAAGGTAGGTTTCCCATATAACATGTTATCATAAAAAAATTGTTTGTGGTTGATTGGGGGAGCCTCTTCATATATATTTATGTGTTGGAGGTTGCACCATTCCACCATCTCTTTGATAGGTCAGACCAAGCCTTATGTTTCTATGATAACAAGAACGGGAGATAAGGGATCCCCTTAAGAAAGCACGCTAGATCCACGAAAGGTTCGGGAGGGCGCTCCATTAAAAGTGATTTAATAGATTTGGGTCATAATCATGGATTTAACCCAGCTTATCTGGGGAGGGGAGAAGCCCAAAGTAGCAAGGATGGAAAATAAATAGTCCCAATTAAAATGATCATAAGCTTTTGGGATAAGCATACTTGGGGATCAAGATGAGTATAAAGAGTGAACAACCTTGTGAGCCAGCAATATACCATCCATTATTTGTCGCCCTTCTACGAAACCTGACTATTTGGGCCTGATGATGTTGTGGAGTAGGGGTTTTAGCCGCCATACTAGAAAACCTAAAATAATCTTGTAAATAAAATTGCAAAGGGAAATTCACCTGAAGCCTCCAGTGTCCAACGCCGCACCTTTCTTGGGGATAAGTGTCACAAATGTTGCATTCAAACCTGAGTAGATCCATTGAGAGCATTGTGAGTCTTCTACTCGCTCGTGAATCTCAGCCCCTAGAAAATTCCTACTTGTTTTGAAGAATTTGAGGGTGAAACCATATGAAAACTACAAGAAAAAAGGACATTGGTGAGGTTCATGCTTGTGATGGATCTTTAAGGTCCGTCACCAATGTCACATATGGTGATGGTCCTTAAAAAAGCGTCACTGTAAGTGTAAATAGTTATGGTACTTTAAGGTTAGTAACCAAAGCCATTTCCAATGACACGTTTGGTGAGGGTCATTAAAGGCCCATCAATAATTCTCTCATTGGTGACACTTCTAGTGACGATCTTTTAATGACTCTCACCAATGCTATTTTTGTTACTTTTAGTGACGATCAAAAAATGTTCATCGTCATTGGTCATTCCATTGAGTTTTTGATGACGCTATGTGCATATTAATATATTTTTTATCAAAAGATAATGATTTAAGAACATTATTGGGGAGTATTTTTTATAATATGTCCAACACCATACTTGTTAAAGTCAGTCAATTTGTTAAGAATTAATTAGTGTGTATCATTTCCCTCAAGTAATGACTAGTCGAATAGAGTTTTCCTATTCGTCAGCACATGATTCATATCTATTAAGTTTATTATATAGCAAATTCCCTTTAGATAAATTTCCACTAGTGTGTGTAGGAAATATATTATTTAATACTTAATCAAACTCTGTCAATTTTATTAATGATAAATACCTAACACTCCTCAATAATCTGGGCACACCTTAAATTAATTCTTTGGCACACACTAACATTTCTTATCACCTCACATATCTTGGAACATATTTGTACCTAGAACATATTGTCATGACACTGACGCCAAATCACATGGTTGCATGCACTAACAAAACATAGAAATCTCCTAACATGTGTTGGCATGCATGTAGTCCCTAGCATGCCCTGTAACACCTTGGTTGCATGCATTGACATACATTATCACTTCACAGAATGCCACTTGGCATGTATTGGGACCTATTATTAGTGTACCTAGCATGTCCCTTTTGAAAAAGATAAATTCTTGACTTATTAACCCTCTTATGTGTTCATTTACTTGAATTTTAGCTTGGTTATTCCTTTGTTTCCTTGACAATTCTTGACACATATTGACATACCCTAGAACCTTGCACATCCATAACACCTAAAATGTATTGGAATATCTTGGCACTATTTGGCCCATATAGTTAGCACAACCTGGAATTCCCTATCACACTTTGGCACTTCTTGACTTAGCATACTTTGTCACTCCCTCCTTGGCATGAAAACTAACACTCATTAACACTAGTCCCTGGCACACGTTCCTCATATTCATTACCTTCCATGAATTTTGACCTAGTTCTCCCTTAAAGTTTTGTCCTAGTGCTACTTAACACTCCTCAACATCCATTAGCACTCTCTGGCACACCTTATCACTCTTCAACGTGCCCTTCCACTTCATAGCCAACATAACACTCCCTGACACATATTTTCGCTTGGAACATGTTGGCACTTGGAAAGTATTAGCATGGATGGAATACATTGAGATGCCTTGGTATGATTTGGCATGGTTTAATATTAATTTTTTTAGATCAATTATTGGAAAGTATATTAGAAGCAACAAAGGAAGACTTGGCACTTATAATGCACTAAGACTTTGCACTTGGCACCTATTGTTGCCTAGTGTTGGTGTGCCTAGCATGCCCCTCGTGGAAAAGGTAAATTGATGACTTATTAACCATCTTATGTGTTCATTTCCTTTTAGTTTAACTTTTTTCTCCCTTTTGTTTCCTTAACAGTCCTTGGCACGCATTGACACACCCTTCCACATCTTGGAATGCCTTATCACTTCGCACATATTAGCATGTTTGACATGTCTTGGCACTATCTGACACATATTAACATTCCCTAGAATGCCTTGGAACTCATGTCCTCATAGTTAGCCTTAAAAAAATTTCACAACTTGGGAACCCAATCAAGTCCTTGGATACTGCAGTTCATGTGACAACATTGTCCTACTTCAACCGCAAAAACTTGACCAATTTCACCTACTACAAGTAGATTGTGCCTTATTCACCTAAGAACTTCCTATAACTCATCTTATGCCACTCATGTCAAAACTCAACTTTTCCCACTTAAATATTTACCAATACAAGGATCACATGATATATCCATGGCTTAAAAAAACTAATCAACATAGATTACATAGGAAATATTTCACATGTATGTTCAGTTCATATAAATTGTAGAACATTAACTAAGAGTTTGCAGGAACCACAAGATGCACAAGGCACAGAAGATATAAGCTAACACAATCCGAGTGCCCCAAAGATTATACACAACCATGTACAATATGCAATTATCTATAATATTTTAGAACATGATCATGTAGCCAAAGTGTGCCACATATCATATAAAAAAAAAATTCTAAAGGAAAAACAGTGCTATGCCTAGCACAAAGTGATCTCCCTTTGTCTAAAACTGCTATGTCGAGCCCCGTATAACCATCGTACGCTTGAATCCTGTAAATCCTATTCTAAACATCTCCTAACACACTTTTTCCTTATCGCACTTGAATTTTCTAACACTCCATGGTAGACACCCTTATTTGTTCAACATACATTGATATGCCCGGAGACTCCCTGACACTCTAGTTCAGCATACATTGAAAATTTTTGACATGTGTTAGCATGCCTTTTGATTCCTTTTCATGCCCTGATCCTCCATAGCTATCATGCCCTCACAATTACCCTTACTTAATTTGCAACTTGGGAACCTAGCCAAGCCCTCGCTTCAATACAAGAGATTGACCAAGTTATAGTTACTACAACTAGACTATGTTGTTGAATTGTGTAGCTTGGGAGGTACTCCACAAGAGTAGTGAGATGGGTTTGTGTGAGTTTGGTCTAAAAATTATTTGTGGGAAAAGAAGTCAATAAAAGGGATTTTGGACCCAAGATGGGGCTTAAAATCTAAAATAAAATTAAAAATGAAAATTAATATTTCCTAAGATCTAAGTGGATAAAACCCGTAATTTCTAGAGGGTTCCTAATAGGTCTAGAAAATCTATCTAAGGAGTACTTATGATGAAGGAAATAACATCAAGTGAGAAGTAGTTCATTTTGATAAAGGGGGTGAAGAGATATGTAGTCCTAAAGATGCCATGATCATTAGCATGTCCAACATTCATTAATATGCCTTGGTATGCTTTGGCATGGTCTAATATTAAAGTTATTTGAGATCAATTATTGCAAAGTAAAAGAGAAGTAGCAGCGGATGATTTGGCACTTAGAATGCTCTAACACTTTACACTTGACACTTATTTCCACCTAGTGTTGGTGTGCATAGCATGCCTCTCTTGGAAAATGTAAATTGATGACTTATTAACCCTGTGATGTGTTCATTTCCTTGTAGTTTAACCTTTTTCTCATTTTTGTTGCCTTGATATTCCATGGCATGTATTGTCACACCCTTTCACATCTTGGAATGCCTTAGCACTTGACACATCTTAGCATATTTGACATTCCTTCAAACTATTTGGCACACGTTAGCATTCCAAATCATGCCTTGGCACTCATGCCCTCAGAACTAGCCTTACATTTTTTCACAACTTGGGAACCCAATCAAGTCCTTACCTACTGCAGTTTATGTGACATTGGTCTGCTTCATCCATAACAACTTGATCAATTGCACCTATTATTAGTATATTTTTCCTTGTTCACCTAAGAACCACCTATACCACATCTTAGGCCACTCATGTCCAAGCTGAGCTTTTCCCACTTAATAAGTTACCAAGACAAGGATCACATCTAGCCATGGCCATAAAAAAACTAAGCAACATAGATTACATAGGAAATATTTCACATGTATGTCGAGTTCATATAAATAGTAGAGCATTAACTGAGAGTTTGCAAGAACCACAAGATACACAAGACACACGACACACAAAAGATATAAGTTGGCACAAGCCGAGTGCCCAAAAACCTATACACAACAATGTACAATATGAAATTGTATAGAATAGTTTAAAACATTAGAATTCAGCCAAAGTGTGCCACATGTCATATAAAAATAATAGATAAAGGCAAAATAGTGTTGTTCCCAACACAAAGTCTCTCTTTGTTTAAAATTGCTTTGTCGAGCCCCTTATCACAATCGTACGCTTGCCTCCTGCAAATCCTATTATGAAATTCTTCTAACACACTTCATCCTTGGCACACCTTAATTCATTGGCACTCCCTTGCACACACTCTTATTTGTTCATTTGCATGCATTTTCACCTAGTTTTCCCTTATGATGCCTAGACACTCCTTAACACTCCTAAACATGCATTGGAATTTTCCAACATGTGTTAGAACTCCTTTTCATTCCTTGGAATGCCCTAACCCTTCCTAGTTATCATTCCCTCACAACTACCCTTACTTAATTTTCAACCTAGGAACCCAACCAAGTCCTTGCTTGACTATAGGAGCTTGACCAAGTTACGATTACTACAACTAGACTATGTTGTTGAATTTCATAGCTTGGGAGGTACTCCACAAATCTAGTGAGATGGGTTTGTGTGAGTTTGGCCACACAAGGCTTTGTGGCAAAATAACCCAAGTGAAGGGGCTTTAGACCCGAGATGGGGTTTAAAACCTGAAAGAAGATTAAAAATAAAAAATAATATTTCCTAAGTTATAAGTAAATAATATTTGTAATTTCCAGAGCATTCTTAAGAGGCATAGCTAGCAAAATCTAGTTAAGGAGGCCTTAGTATTAAGGCGAGAACATCAAGTGAGAAGGAGTTCATTGATCAAGGAGGATAGGAGATATGTATTCCTAAAGTAGGTCGAGTTAAAGGGCTGAGTAAGTGTTGCTAAAGGGAGGCCATGACCATCCACTAAGAGTAATATCATCATGTGAGGGTTTACAATAATGTCACATACTGTAATGTGTTCGAGATAGGGAGTAGGATGGCATATTGTTGGTTCTCTTATGGAAGATCAAGCTCAAGAGAGGTGACTCATGAGAATTTTGGAATGTCATTTTATGGTGTTTCTGTGTGAAGGACGCATAAAATTTTGAAATAGTAGAGACGGTTAATATCGTACCTTGTGGTGGGTACTAGGCTGCAAGGTCTGTGATAAACACCAACACAAATGGAGGAGGGTATACACTAGAATTTAGGGCCAAAACAGAAGTAGTTGCTGGTATAATATTGACTGAGGTAACCATAGTTTGAGGGTCATAGAGATCTAAAGTTCAGGTCAAGATTCAGTCAAACAAATGACCAGAATCTATGGATCCATATGAGCTACACCGATTCTATTATGGAGCAGAAGAAATGTGCCATATGAGGAATGTATTGATATGAAGAGGAGTTGATTTTTTTGGAATGTCCATAGTGTTTTGGATAGAGATCTAAAGGAGCCTATAAACTATTAGTCAATGGATGATTTGTGACCATAGTTCAGTCATCTACAAATTGTTAGAAGGATGATAAGATGAGTAGTTCATATAGTCTCATATATTGGACAACAAATAAATTGGTACATAAGAATAGTGATTTTAAGAGGACTCAAATCACTATTAGGTGGAATATTTGAAGAGCCCTAGATGAGGGTAGTGTTGTGGACACTAGATCATTAAAATAATTTACTATGGTTGGGAAAATTGATGGCACTCCAAGTAAAATTGGAGGGTTTTTAGGTGACTATCAAAGAAGAGTTCTAAGTCATGTACTTGTGAAAGAAAACAAGATTGGTAGAAGGGTAGGTGTATTGGGCCTAAGGACATGAATACTTTGAAGGACTAAAGAAGCAATCAAGTGGGCTAGCCAACTAGCCCTAGTTCACTGTATTGTAGAGGATTGTGTCATTGAGAAGAAGGGAAACCTCCATATCCCTAGACTTGTCATCTTGGAGCAGCAGTATGGAAAAATTGGGCAGACCAAAGAATTTTTCACAAGGGAGTTGTGAACAACTGATTGAAAACCTTAAGTGTTGCAGACCTTAAAGGAAAAAAGAGGTAGATATAGCGCAAAGTTTTTTGAGCCGATTTCAGTAACGTAAAGAATTTGACTTCACTGATAGAGGCAGATTGACGTGTTTCATAATGGGAGGCAAGAGGACCTACCAAATGTATTCAAGACATGTGGATTGAAAGAGAAATGTGTGGCCACCATCAAAAAGTGGGTCAAATGTTATCTTGTTCAAGGTAGATTGGTTGTCAAAGCACTAACACCAAGCCCTAGTTATATTCCTTGTATCAGTGTGATTGTAAAGGGCCATCATCCCTGGTACAGGAGATCTAGCCTATTCTATTATAGTTTGTAATTCAATGAAGAATGGTTTGAAAAAGTTAAAATTTTTCATGTGCACTAGTTGATTCCCTGATGTGTGTAGATTTCGTTATGCAAAGTAGATGTGTTGTGGCAGTTGAGTGTATTTGCATCAAATATTCTGAGACCAACCCCAAATTCTCATGTGTCATAGAAATTCAACATATTCCTTGTTCACCTAAGAACTACATGTAACTCATCTTAGACTACTCATGTCCAATCTCAACTGATCCTACTTAACAAGTTACCAAGACAAGGCTCATCACATCCAAATGTGGTTGTAAAACAACTAAGCAACATAGTTTACATCTTGACATGCCATAACACTTGACATGTATTAAATACCTTGCCATTATGTGGCATTTGTTAGCATCCCCTACATTCCTTGACATGCTTCTACACTCCCTAACACACCCTAGCACTTTCTGACACACCTTGCTAGTTTAACATACCTTGGCATTTCCTAGCATCTAACCTTGTCACTCCCTCCTTAGCACACGTATAACTCATTCACACTCCCTATCACACACTCTTTATTCATTAATTTCCATGCATTTTGATCTATTGCTTCCTTGTGTTTACCTAATGTTGAGTCTCAAATCTGCATCTTTTCCATACACTTTTCTATACCTTTTTCACTCACCTGAACCTCCCAAATTGTCAAACATAATTGTATATTAATTGCAAAAGAGCATCTAACATGGTTTTTAATTATATTTTTGTGTCTGCTGTTTGATTTAGATTTTGTTCATTCAGCTGCGGAATCTTGCCACTTTCCGCAGTTGCTGCAACTTTCCGCAGCTATTTTGTGAAACTCTATGTTACAGGTGTCTACAGGGAAAACAAGCCACATGCGCAAGTCAGGAATGATGTGGACATGGTTCGTGTCCTATTGGCTCGAGTAAACTCATCTAAAGAAGCCGCGGTCAAAGGTGTCCACATGGAAGTCAACCGTAGAGTCTTACGGTGACAGGACTCTGTTTCGTGTCACGTGAAGGTTCATATGGCCGTTTCTGAGTTGCGGAGGACAAGTCGACATCTGTACATGGCTCCATAGCCGAATTCAAACATCCACTCCTCATAGATTTACTTTGCAATACGGCCATGATCCTAGATCCATGGACGTAATGGTCTACGTGTTCTCCACCAGCATAAACTTTAGGAATTAGTTATGTTTCTTTTGTTATAAATAACGCGTTTGCATACGCATATAGAGTTAGTCTCGATTAGTCTCTGTTATCTTTTATTAGTCTTCTCTGTAATATAATTACGTTGCCTTTTGTGTCGTAATACCACCTCACTGTTATGACTGCATTTTAATATAAGAAGACTCTGTTTTCCAAGGTGATTTGTACTTGAAGATTGTTGCCAAGGTTGGTGTAGAGGGCCCCTGTACTTGCCAAGGTTCTGTGCATTATTGTATAGTTCTTATTTTATTTCTTTAAAGCTCATTGTGCCATAATCCATTCACATGTTTATACATTGCATCTTTCATGGTATATATGCTTCATTTCTGTTTATAAACTTTCACGCTTTCCATTTCATTTCTGTCTTTCATGTTTTATGTTGTTAATCACTGATCAGTGTTCTTGTTTTAGGTTATAGATAGGCAGCCCGGGCATTTTCATAACTTTTTGACTAATGACATGGAATTAACATTGTTCTGCTACTAATTTGTTTTTCTTAGTTTCTGTTTACATTCAGTACTGTTTTGTTTAATTCAGTATTGCTCATTTGTTTCAATAGTTAAATTTAGATATATTAAACTGATCATAACATCTTCAATTGCCTCTGAAAGCCACAGCTGGACTGGTGGTGAGGGATTGTATTATAGAATGTGTAGTTTAGTATTAGTTTCCTTTCTGCAAATTTAGATATATTAAGCTGCTCATAACATCTTCAGTTGCCTCCGAAAGCCATAGCTGGACTGATGGTGAGGTATTGAATTATGGATGTGTAGTTTGATATTAGTTTCCTTTCTGCAAGTTAGATATCAGTTACTCAAGTTGTTTATGGTTACTTCCGAAAATCATAGCTAGACTAATGATGAGGGATCAGAAGATAAATTGATGTAATCTGATTTAGATTTACTTTGATGCAATTTTGGATTTCTTTAAGCATAGTTTCTTTTGTGTTTAGACAACAGCAAGAATAGTTTGGTTTTCATGCTCAATAGTTCACTGTTTTGATTTATTAGACTAGTAGCACCTTTTCATTTCAGCAGCGCATTTTCATTTCCTTCAAGTTTTGTCATTTTAAATTTCAAATTCTTTTTTTTAAGTTTCAAGTTGGTAAATCATTATAGAGGATATCATTTCCTTGAACAAACATAACCACACTTGTTTTCATTTTAGAATCTCCATTTCATCTTAGAAAACCAAAAACGACAAAAAGTTAAGAAATAGGGTATCTTGCACATATAGTGTGCCGCACTTCATCAACTTACGAATCCCGGATTGAAAAATTAAATGCAGCAATTTAGGACACACTAAATTGACCAAACATTTTGGCGCCGTTGCCGGGGAAGTGTAAATAGGTAGCCAATTTCTTAAAAAAAAAAAAAACACAAAATCATAAAAGAAGGGAAAACTTGATAACTTCTTGAAGTATGCTCTCCTCTTGCACGTAGTGTGATCTGGAGGATCAGAAAAGAGAGTTATTGGTTTAGTAATTTCTTAAGTATGCTCTCTTCTTGCACCTAGTGTGACCTGGAAGATTAGAAAGAGAATTATTAGCCCAACTTTTTAAAAAATAAAAAAAATGACATGCATAGAGCAAGAGATTCTAGGGGAAGGTTTATAGCTAAAGCCAAGAGTTCGATTTTCAAAACTCCATCTTCTTCAAGGCATAGACCAGATTCACCACCATCTACCCCTAGCCTTAAGATTTTTGGAATTCAAAGAGCAGCTGAATTAGAGGATTCTCCTATACCACCTACTAAATCCCATTTAGAAAACAAAGAGACTCTCTCTCATCCTCCCTTGATAGAAGAACTAGAGGAATTTAAGGACTCTAAAGAAACTATCATGGCAGAGGAAGTAATAGATGGAGGTAGAGGTAGAGGTAGAAGAGGAGGAAACAATGGAGAAAACAATGGTGAAGGAAATAATGGAAGAAATAGGGAAGGAGACAACTTGTTTGGATTCCCTATAGTTGATGAGGAAACTCATACAACGATGAAAAATATCTCACCATCTGTTCTCCCTAACTTTTATGGATTGCGAAGTGAGGATCCTGAAACATTTCTGTTTGAGTTTGAAGACTCTCAAAAACTCAAACTGTTTCCTTCAACATTGAAGGGATCTGCTTTGAAATGGTTCATGGGATTAGCTACTCAATCTATTAGGACTTGGAATGATATGAAACAAACATTTTTGGATAGATATTTGGACTATTGTATGCCCACCAATCACAAGGATGAGGTATTCAAAATGATGCAAAAAGAAGATGAAAATTTGGAAGACTTACTTGAAATATTTCAATACAACTTGAAAAGAGAAAAGATTAGCAACTTAGATGATGAAACCTTGAAATCCCTCATATTAAAAGCCATTAGAGATGAATGGATAGATATTTTAAACATGATGGGAAAAGGAGACATTTCTCAACTTCCACTTCGTGATATAACAGAACTATGTGTCCATCTCTCAAGGGGAAAATCTAAAACAGGAAAAGGGCCTAGGGATCCTTCTCTTATTAGGGCTAACAAATCTGCAACTGGATCAGTAAGTAGGGCAGATATTGGTAACATGCTTGATGAATTCAAAAATGATATCTTAGGGAGTTTTAATGAACAACTAGACACCCTTAAAATCCAAAATAAGCAGAAAGCAGAAACAGATGCTTTAGCCATCTTTTGTCCGAAATGTAGGAAGAAACATGCTTTAAGGGAATGTCCCTTGGATGCAAAATTTGTAGAAACATGTATAATTTTCTCAGAGAATCATGAGATCAAGGATTGTCCTTCAATTCCTGGACTCAAAGCTGTTTTTCAAGAAGACCCAAATTCAGTAGAATCTCTCTGTTTTGTCGCAAGGAGACCTTGGCAGGACAACAAACTCAAGGGTTTAACAACCCTATGAATTATCAAACCCAACCAAATTGGAATCCTTGGCAACAACCTTGGCCCCAACATCAAAATTCATATCAGCCATGGGTACAAGGGATGCAAAATCCTTATGGGAGATTTGCTCAATTTTATCAATATCCTCCATCTTTTCAAAATCAACAAACTCCACAACTTCCAAACCCAAATCCACAACTTTCATTGCCATTTCCACAACAACAACCTTCTCAACAAAATCCAAATCCACAACTCATGCTCCCATACCAACAAAAGACAAATCAACTTCTAGCTCAGCCATTGCCAAATCCTAACAATAATAATCCTCAGAATACTTACATGGTAGAAGGGCAACAATTTCCTACCTATATGATTGTTCCTCTCAACGATGTACAACTCAGATCTGGTAGAGTTTTAGAAAAACCTTCTATTGATATTCAAGAGCAAGATACCTCTGAGGAGGATTCTCTTCAAGTCAATAAGGGTTCTGAGGAATAATCTCTTCAAAATTCAAGCATTCAAAAAGAAAAAGAAAAGTCAACACCTACAACTCCTATAGTTGAGCAACCTGCATCTTCATCTACAACTCCTTTTCCTGAAAGACTACAAATTGACAAGGGGGTGGAAAAACAAATCTTGTTGCCTAAATATGACTTTCTATATGAATTGAAGAATGTTTGTATCAAGATTCCCTTGCTACAAGCCATTCGAGAGATTCCTATTCTAGCAAAAACCATAAAGGAGTTGAGTTTCAAAAGACCAGGAAGGAAACTAAAAGACACAAAAAGAATCCACCTGGTAGGAAAGATTGCAGATATTATGATGGGAAAAATTACCATGCAGAAATATGTAGATCCAGGAAGTCTAATTGTCAAGACACATATAAATGGGATAGAAATTCCAAACACATTGATTGACTTAGGGGCTGCTATCGACATTATGAGTAGACAGACTATGGAACAGCTAAAACTTCCTAACCTTCTTTTTACACCTACTTTGCTGCAACTTGCAGATCGATCAGTTATTAAACCAGATGGTGTATTAGAAGATATTTCAGTCTCCTTAGATTCTTGGGAATATCCAGTAGATTTTATGATTTTGAATCCCAAGAGTAATCTAGGAGGGCACCCACTTATTTTAGAAAGACCTTGGCTAGCCACAGCTGATGCTTTTATTAGTTGTAGATCTGGGGACATGTACATTTCTAATGGTAATTCGACAAAGAAATTCAATTTGTATCCTCCAACAAGAGCAATCACAGAAGTAGGAGACAATGAATGGGTCGATGATGAGGACATTATACAACTTGTCTTTACCATTTCTGAAATCAGTGAGGATAGTCAAATTCTAAACACACTAGAAAATTTTGAGATATCTTCAGAATATGACCCCACACAATTTCAGTTGGAAACTGACATAGAATATTTATCATCAAGACAAATGTCTCTTTACTCTATGGAAGAGTTTGGTAGTTCTACTATTGAGATTTTTCCAGGAAAAACATTTAATATCAACAAACATTTGGAAAAGTCACAACAAGAAGAACTAACCAAAATCTTGCAAAAACATTCTACTGCATTTGCATGGGAGTATACTGACATGAAAGGTATTGATCCTAAGACTTGCATCCATCATATCTATATTGAGGAAAATAGTAGACCAATCAGACAACCTCAAAGAAGGATGAATCCAAATCTTAGGGAAATAGTGAAAGAAGAGCTCCAAAGACTACTCAATGTAAACTTCATTTATCCAATTTCAGATAGCCGATGGGTTTCTCCTTTGGTTATAGTACCTAAAAAGAATGGTAAATGGAGGGTATGCATTGATTACAGGGAATTGAACAAAGCAACTTTGAAGGATCACTTTCCTTTGCCTTTTATTGATAAGGTATTAGATACATTAGCAGGTAAAAAGTACTTTTCATTCTTGGATGGTTTTAGTGGCTATAATCAAATTCAGGTAGCACCTGAAGATCAAGATAAGACCACATTTACCAAGTACTTCCTTTTGGGTTATATAATGCACCCGCAACATTCCAAAGAGCAGTACTAGGATTTTTTTCTGATCTAATCCATGATTGTGTAGAGGTTTATATGGATGATTTTACAGTTTATGGTAATTCATTTGAAGAGGCATTAGAAAATTTGGAAAAGTTCTTATAAGATGTAAAGAAACAAACCTTTCATTAAGCCATGAAAAATGCCTTATGATGTTTACTGAAGGGATTGTTTTGGGGCATCATATTTCAGGAGATGGGATTAAGGTTGATAGATCAAAAGTTGAAGTCATCTCCAAGTTACCTATTCCAAATTGTCAAAGAGATGTTAGAAGTTTTCTAGGATTTACTGGTTACTATAGAAGATTTATAAAAAACTTCACTAAAATAGCATCTCCACTCTTCAAATTGCTTACAAAATATTGTGAATTCAAATGGGATCCTGATTGTCAATCATCTTTTGAAACTTTGAAAACAAGAATATCTGAAGCACCTATCTTGAGAGGACCAAATTGGAAACTCCCTTTCCATATTTCTACGGATGCTTCAGATACAGCTCTAGGAGCTGTGTTGGGTCAAAAAGATTTAGTTCCTTGTGCCATTTATTATACCAGTAAAAATTTGACTCCCACAGAGTTGAACTATACTGTGACTGAAAAAGAGTTTTTAGCTGTTGTTCATGCAATTAATAAGTTTAGACATTACATAACAAGCTATGAAACTTTTATTCATACTGACCATTCTGCAATTAGATATTTAATGAACAAACCTGTTACTAATGGCAGAGTGACAAGATGGCTCTTACTTTTGCAAGAATTCAATATTACTGTGTTGGATAGACCAGGAAAACAAAATACATTAGCTGATTTCTTGTCTAGGATTCAGAATACTAAAGAAGATTCTCCTGTAGAGGATAAGTTTCCTGATGAATACTTGTTTGCAGTAACTATTAAGACTTCTTGGTATGCAGATATTGCTAACTATTTGGTTACAGGGAAACTGCCTTCACATTTATTTCCAAGTGAAAAATGAAAAATTATTCAGGAGAGTTAAAAATATTCATGGATTTCTAACGAATTGTTTAAAACAGGGCTAGATCTTGTGATCAGAAGATGTGTCAGGGAAGATGAAATGTCTGATATTCTTAAGGCATGTCATGATGAACCATACGGCGGACACTTTGCAGACAAAAGGACGGCCTATAAAATCCTCTCTTTAGGATATTATTGGCCTTCCCTCTTCAAAGATGCAAAACAATATGTCAAAAGGTGTGATAGCTACCAAAGAGTAGGGAAACCTACCCTTTCAAATGAAATGCCATTGCAAACACAGGTACTCATTGAACCCTTTGAAAAATGGGCTTTAGATTTCATTGGACCTATTAATCCACCATCTAAGCAAAAGAAGTATATATTGGTTTGTACCGATTATGTTACTAAATGGGTAGAAGCTAAAGCATTAGTATCTGCTACTGAAAATTCAGTTGTTCATTTTCTTTATGAGGATATTTTTACTCGCTTTGATGTTCCAAGAGAAATTGTGACAGATCAGGGGAGCCAATTCACATCCAATTTGGTGGAGAAGTTGATGGAAGAATACAAAATCAAGCACAGAAGATCTACTCCTTACCATCCACAAGCAAATGGTCAAGTGGAGTCCACAAACAAATTTCTTGAAAGTATCATCACCAAAACTGTTCATCTACATAGAAGAGATTAGGCAGAAAGGCTTCCAGAAGCCTTGTGGGCCTACAGAACTACATGGAGGAATACAACAGGACATTCTCCCTATGAACTTGTTTATGGGAAAGAAGTCTTGCTCCCAATTGAGTTCCAAGTCAAGACCTTCAAGATAGCAGTTCAGTTGGGGATGGACTTATCAGAAGCCCAAAAGCATAGAATGGAGCAGTTGAATGAGCTAGATGAGATCAGACAAGAAGCAATTTTAAGAACCGATCTAGTTCAATATCAAAGAGCTAAATGGCATGACAAGTACATCAAAGAGAAGAAGTTTCAAGAAGGAGATTGGGCATTGTTATTTGATTCCAAGTTTAAAGATTTTCAAGGAAAATTTCAGACTCATTGGCTTGGGCCATATGAGATTGACAAGATCTTTAGCAATGGAGCGGTAAGAATCAAGACCATTGATGAGTTTCAAATTCCTCTTATTGTGAATGGCCATAGATTGAAATTTTATCATAAGCCACTCTCAAAAGAGGATTTTGTCAAAATGTTTCAAGAAATTTTTGCAATCAGGCTGGTACAGAAGGATTCTTCTTCTCTACCAACCTAGCTTTTGTTCTTTTCCGTTAAGAAAAAAAAAAAAAATTGTATAAGCCTAAAAACCAATCACTGATTGGCAGTCTTATACAGAAAATATAGGGTGAAAATCAGAAACACCTGACACTCTATATTTTCCAAAAAAAAAAATCTCTCTCTTTCATTTCACAAGCCTTGTGACCACCCACTCCATTCCATTCCACTTCATTCCATTTCATTTCACTTCATTTCACTCCATTCCACTTCATTTCATCCATTTCATTCCATTTCATCAATAAAATTCTTTTTCATGACCATTTCCATCTGGTCATTTGTCATCTGTTCATCTCCATTTATCCAAATAATAGCTATGTCAGTTTCCGCAGCTGACATCTGTTTCCGCAGCTGACTCCAGTTTCCGCAACCAGAAGCAGATTCCGCAGTTACTACTCTGTTTTCAAAAGAATGTACAGTCAGATGTTATTTCCATAATCATGAAATAAAATGCAGGTGAGAGGATAAAAAATGAAGACATGGAGCATTCAAGACACCAATAAAGAGTAACTAGTTGAAGACCAAGGGAAAAAGCAAAGATTCCAAGGTATGAGAAAAATTCAATTCAGCTAGCATTGAAAAACACATTTTTATATAGTTATGAACCATGAGCTCTATCCATTATGTGCAATGATTATATTGACAATTCCGTAACCTTTCACGATCTCCATATTATCCTCTCGCATTCATTCACAAACGGTTCCATCATTAAACCCCCGATTTTCACTCATGTTCCAATATTCCACCAGTGACAATGAGACGTATTTGATTTGACCACAGACTCTTACAGCTGCATAAACCCATAGCCGTTGTTTAAACGTGCTCACATTTATTTTGCAGCCACCATTTCAAAACACTGCCGGATGTGTCATACTCTGTTAATTTCACAGCTGTAGCTCTGTCGTGCTCACGAAAACCCCTCTCTGTTTTGTTCACTCCATTTCATTCTCTATCACGCTATAGACTGTATACCCACTCTCTGACATTTACCCACAGTCATTGTGCTCATCTCTGTGCATTCAGCCGTTTTGTTTCCATTTGAACCCTCACGCAAGCAAATTTGTGAAGAGCAGAAAAGAAGAATGGGTAAATTGCTAAGAGCAGAACCGGAAGGACCTAAGTTCATGGAGGGATATCCGCAAGTAAGGGATGTATTGAAGAAAGAAAAGTGGCTGCGGTTTATCCAAAAATTCAGAGGTTATCATAAAGAAGTAACAAAGGCATTCACAAGGTCGTTTAATGGCTTGGAAGTAGAAATTGGAGACCTTAAGTTTGCGGTCAATGAAGCATCTATAGCATCTGCCACGGAACTTCTTCAAGAGGGTGAGCGTTGGTTTAAGAATAAAAGTATCAGTGATGAAGCATGGAGAACAATCTTACGAAACCAAGGTATGGACATAACTGTTTTTAAAAGAGGAATTCTTGTTCATGCATTGAAAGAGGAATGGGCTACATTGCTGCTAGTTGTTCAAAAATTCATTACATGTGAAGGCCATTTTGGGTCCATGTATATGTACCATACCAGGTTGCTGATGAATTTTCTAGATAATCAAACTCTCAATCTCCCATATTTTCTATTCAATAGCTTGAAGAAAATGTCTGTGACTGTTCAGAAGCATTTAGGAGATGTAGAACCACATCTATATCACCATGGTCTTGTAAAAATTTTGATTGAAAAAGAGTTAAAGGAGAAGAAAGACACATGGGAACAATTTCTGGTTAGAAATTTCTTTGAGGAACCTCAGGAAATTCCTGAAGGTAGCACAGCAAGAAGGAGTAGAAGAAAAAGAATAAATGATGAAACCCAAATTACTCCTACTCAAGAAATTCCTGAAGGTAGCACAACAAGAAGAAGTAGGAGAAATAGAACAATTGATGAAATTAAAAATACTCCTACTACTATAATTGAAAGAACTGATAAGGAAGAGAGACTATCAAAGAGGAAGAAGAAAGAAATCAAGGGTAAGAAGCCAATAACACCAAAAGAGAGAAAAACTATTGAGGCCATACATCAAACCCCTTCTTTTGAAGAAGAAGATCATCAAGTGTTATCTGAAAGGTTAGTTTATCTTCAAAAACAGTCATCTATGACCAAGAAGACAGAGAAAGGAAAACAAAAACAAAAGGATAGTGTACCACAGCGTGTGAGAAAAAGCAGCAGACTTAAGGGGAAATTGAGGAAAACGCAAATAAAGGGTCCTCATTTCATTGATTTGGGTGAGGAAACATCTGAACAGTCCCTAGCTGACCACAGTCCATCTCAGTCAGTTAGTGAACCTGGTTCATTTCATTCTCAGTCAGATATTGGACATAGTCCATCCCATTCTCAGCAAGATGTTGATGTGAGTCCCTCTTAGCCAGATTTTGAAGATAACTCTCCTTCATGGTATTTTTGGGATAGCCCAATAAAAATGACACCTGAAATAGACCCCAAGCAGCAGGAAGTATATGACTATATAGAATCTTTGGAAAAGGCAGCTACAGGTCCTAGTACTTCGTCCATTCAGCCTCATACAGTACAGGATGATTTAGTCCAATCACTAAAACAAGAAGTCTTTGAGCTAGAGCTTTTAAATAGACACATCAAAAATGAAAATGAGACATTGAAGGAACAAGGTAAATTGGACAAAATCATTCATGATAATACCATGCTACATCTGGGAATATGGCAGAAGAAGAACAAGAAATTGAAAAGGAAATGCTAGAAGTTGAGCAGAGCACTGGTTAATATCAAATTTAGGTGCTTAATGAAAAAACCCAGAATGTTGGCAGCTCCAAGGAAGAGGAGGAGAGGATTAGACATGATGGCTGAAGTGTCAAGGCATATGAACTGAGGAAGGATTATCAAAATTTTGGTTGCATGAGGACATGCAACACCTTCACAGTGGGGGTATGTTGAGTCTCAAATCTGCATCTTTTCCATACACTTTTCTATACCTTTTTCACTCACCTGAACCTCCCAAATTGTCAAACATCATTGTATATTAATTGCAAAAGATCATCTAACATGGTTTTTAATTATATTTTTATGTCTGCTGTTTGATTTAGATTTTGTTCATTCAGCTGCGGAATCTTGCCACTTTCCGCAGCTGCTGCAACTTTCCACAGCTATTTTGTGAAACTCTATGTTACAGGTGTCTACAGGGAAAACGAGCCACATGGGCAAGTCAGGAATGATGTGGACATGGTTCATGTCCTATTGGTTCGAGCAAACTCATCTAAAGAAGCCGCAGTCAAAGGCGTCCACATGGAAGTCAACCATAGAGTCTTACGGTGACAGGACTCTGTTCCGTGTCACGTAAAGGTTTATATAGCCGTTTCTAAGATGCGGAGGACAAGTCGACATCTGTACATGGCTCCATAGTCGAATTCAAGCATCCACTCCTCATAGATTTACTTTCCAACATGGCCATGATCCTAGATCCGTAGACGTAATGGTCTACGTGTTCTTCACCAGCATAAACTTTAGGAGACAGTTATATTTCCTTTGTTATATATAACGTGTTTGCATACGCATATAGAGTTAGTCTCGATTAGTCTCTGTTATCTTTTATTAGTCTGCTCTGTAATGTAATTACGCTGCCTTAGTGCCGTAATACTACCATACTGTTATGACTGCATTTTAATATAAGAAGACTCTGTTTTCCAACGTAATTCGTACTTGAAGATTGTTGCCAAGGCTGGAAGATTGTTGCCAAGGCTGGTGTAGAGGGCCCCTGCACTTGCCAAGGTTCTGTGCATTATTGTATAGTTCTTATTTTATTTCTTTAAAGCTCATTTGTGCCATATTGCATCTTTCATGGTATATATGCTTCATTTCTGTTTATAAACTTTCATGCTTTCCATTTCATTTATGTCCTTCATGTTTATGTTATTAATCACTGATCAGTGTTCTTGTTTCAGGTTATAGATAGGCAACCCGGGCATTTACATAGCTTTTTGACTAATGACATGGAATTAACATTATTCTACTGCTAATTTGTTTTTCTTAGTTTCTGTTTACTTTCAGTATTGCTTTGTTTAATTCAGTCTTGCTCATTTGCTTCAGTAGTTAAATTTAGATATATTAAGCTGCTCATAACATCTTCAGTTGCCTCCGAAAGCCACAGCTGGACTGATGGTGAGGGATTGTATTATGAAATGTGTAGTTTAGTATTAGTTTCCTTTCTGCAAATTTAGATATATTAAGCTGCTCATAACATCTTCAGTTGCCTCTGAAAGCCACAGCTGGACTGATGGTGAGGGAGTGAATTCTGGATGTGTAGTTTGATATTAGTTTCCTTTATGCAAGTTAGATATCAGTTACTCAAGTTGTTTATGGTTACTTCCAAAAATCATAGCTGGACTAATGATGAGGGATCAAAAGATAAATTGATGTAATCTGATTTAGATTTACTTTGATGCAATTTTGGATTTCTTTAGGCATAGTTTCTTTTGTGTTTAGACAGCAGCAAGAATAGTTTGGTTTTCATGCTCAATAGTTCACTGTTTTGATTTATTAGACTAGCAGCACCTTTTCATTTCAGCAGCGCATTTTCATTTCCTTCAAGTTTTGTCATTTTAAATTTCAAATTCTTTTTTTAAGTTTCAAGTTGGTAAATCATTATAGAGGATATCATTTCCTTGAACAAACATAACCATATTTGCTTTTATTTTAGAATTTCCATTTCACCTTAGAAAACCAAAAACGACAAAAAGTTAAGAAATAGGTTATCTTGCACATATAGTGCGCCGCACTTCATCAGCTTACGAATCCCGGATTGACAAATTAATTGCAGAAATTTAGGACACACTAAATTGACCAAACACCTAACACTCCCTAACACTCCCTAGCACACATTAGCACACCCTAACACCTAGCACATCTTGGCATTCCTTCCTAGGACTCTAGCATTCCTTGGCACTACCTAGGATACCTTTTCCCTCTCTCCTTAGCACACCTAGAACTCATTAAACTCCCAATCACAAAATCTTATTCTTTCATTTCCATGCATTTTTACATAGTGCTCCGTTGTGTTTCCATAGCATTACTTAACACTCCTTGGCACGTGTTGGTACACAATAACACCCAGGGCATATTGGCATGTCGCCCTAACCTCTAGCATGCCTTAACACTGCCTAGCATACCTTGCCACTCTCTCCTTAACAAACCTAGAAGTCGCTGACACTTCCAATAAAAAACTCTTACTTTTTCATTTCCATGCATTTTTACATATTTCTCCCTTGTGTTTCCTTGGCACTCCTAGTTAACACTTCCTTGCACGTGTTGGCACATTTTGGCCGCATGCCACCCTATCACTTTATGATTCCTTAGCACTGCCAAGCATGCCTTGCCACTCCTCCTTATCACACTTAGAACTCATTGAAACTCGTTGTCACACACTCGTATTCATTCATTTCCCAGCATTACGACATAGTTATCCCTTGTGTTTCTCTATCACTCCCTAACATTCATTGGAAAACATTGGCACACCCTAGAATTTGGCACATCCTAGCATGCTTTCCTAGCACTCTATCATGCCTTGGAATTGACTAGCAGACCTTGTCACTCCCTCCTTATCACACCTATAACTTTATAACACTCCTGATCACACACTCTCATTCATTCATTTCCATGCAATTGAAACTAGTCCTCCACTCTATTTCCCTGGAACTCCCTAGCATGCATTGGCGAAAAACCATAGCACCTAACACATTGGAATACCTAAAATGCCTTGGAACTTTCTAGCATGTGTTAGCACTTCCTGTGATTCCCTGCACACCTTTTCACTCGCTAGTTATCATGCCCTCATTGATATCCTTACTTTGTTTGCAACTTGGGAACCCACCCAAGTCATTGAAAAAATAGTGTTGTGTCTAGCATAAAGTCTCCCTTTGTCTGAAAATGCTTCGTGCATACCCTTATCATAATCATAGGCTTGCCTCCTTCAATTCCTATTATGAGATTCTCCTAACACACTTTGTCCATGGGACACCTAGAATTCACTGACACTCCCTAACAAACACACTTATTCATTCGTTTCCATGAACTTTTTACTAGTTCTCCCTTGGGATGCCCTAAACTCCCAAACACTCCTCGTCATGGATTAACACTAATTTGAATGTGTTAGCACAAATTTTAATTCATTGGGATGCCCTAGCACTCCCTAACTGTCATCTCCTCATAACTACTCTTATTTGTTTTAGACTTGGGAACCCAACCAAGTCCTGCCTTGACTACAAAAACTTAACCAAGTTCCAGTTAATACAACTAGACTAGGCCTTGTTCTCCTAAGAATGGATTATTACTAGTCTTAGGTTACTCATAGCCAATATTAACGCATCCCACTTAACAAGTTACCAAGTCAAGGCTCGCGTCCAATCATGACCATAACGCAACTGAGAAACATAGTTTACATCTTGACATGCCATAAAACCTAGAACGTTTAACAATACCTTGGCACTAAGTGGCACATTTTATCATCCCTTGCATTCCTTGAAATTATTTTCAACTCCCTAACACAAACAACCATTTCTTGACATGCCCTGGAGCTCTAGCATATCTTGGCATTACCTAGCATATAATAACCTTGTCATTCCCTCCTTAGCATAGTTGGAACTTGCTAACACTCCCTATCACAAACTCTATATTCGTTCATTTCCTAGTTCTCCCTTATGTTTCTGCGACACTCCCTAATAATTCCAGACACACATTGGCACACCCTGGAACTTGGCATGTCTCCCTAGTACTCTAGAATTCCTTGGCACTACCTAACATACATTGTCACTCCCTCATTAGCACACCTAGAATTTGATAACAATCCCTATGACACACTCTTATTCATTCATTTCTATGCATTTTAAACTGTTTCTCCCTTTTTTTTCCTTGGCACTCCATAATTCTCCCTGACATGCATTGGCACACCCTAGCACTTGGCACATCTTCCCATGTTTCCCTAACCTCTTTCATACCTTAGCACTGCATAGCATACGTTGTCACTCCATCCTTCGAACACCTGGAGCTCACTGACACTTCCTGTCACAATCTCTTGATTTTTTATTTGCATGAATTATTTTCACCTAGTGCTCCTTTGTGTGTCCCTAGGACTCCCTAACACTTCCTAGCATGTGTTGGCACACCCCCTTAGCACTTGGAACATATTGGACACATGCCACTCTAGAACACTAGCATGACTTAACATTGGCTAACATAACATGCCACTCCCTCCTTAGAATACCTAGAACTTGCTGACACTCCCTATCACACACCCCTGCTTCTTGAGGTTGCGACTCAGTAATTGGTCACAACTGGCCATAGGTCACACCTCCCAGATGTTACTTGAGAGTGTGACTCAATGATTAATCTGTAGCCTTTGTGATGAATTCAATGCCATAGTTGTGAGTCTCAACTGGCTTCAACTATAATGTGTGAGGAATCCTTACGTGCCGAATTCATTTGGCCAATTCGACATTCCTGAAATAGTGAATAGATAACCTCCTTTCGTACAATCCTTGAAACACTAATGAGATCGGTGCTGGAACTGGGTGATCCACATAGACAAGTAGCATTTTTTAAATATGCAATAGATCATCAAGCACCATCTTTAGAGATAGACTCAACATTATCAAGGCATCGAAATGAAGATGAATTACTTCCATTTTACACAAATGCAGTATTCGATGAGTTACACATCTGGAAGCAAGTAACTTGATAATATTTCCAACACAGTTGCAAACAAAACCTTATAACTTGGATTATACCCCCCCCGCAACGCAGGAAAGAAGGCGTCATGGGCATTATTGTAGTAGAATGTGCCTCATCTAAAAGAAAATTTAGATAGGTGGAAAAAGTTAAATATTGTTTGTGTTTCCAAAACCCATTGCGACTACTGCAATAATGCTTGCATTAAGCTTAAATATTTTGATTCATATTTAGGCCCGAAAAGCTCGTGTGCGATCGTAAATTCATTTCCCGCAGCTTGAATTCTCCAATGCATTGGCCACATCCACAATTGAAGAGGTTGTATGGTGACACCATTCCCACTGATCGCTGGCTTACTCCAAATACTATTATGTGACTTGGAAACTTAGGTAGGAGTGTGACTCCCTGGAAGTCGGAGAGTGAAAGCATGGATTGGTCACACTTTTGAGCTTGTCCTGGGAGCTCCGAGACACAAATCTGCGACCTATGCAGTGATCACAAGTGGGAGATGCAGTCAGTCTCACTTCTCAAGGGTAGCATGGGTCACATGAAGCTGTGGCCCGCATTGCTACAGAACCACTCAAAGATATTTCCTCACAGTTGCAACTTATGTATTCATAATCTCCAGCATCTCAATGAGCTGAATTAGACTTTACACTCTGAGGAATGGCCAGCTTCCCAATCTTGGTCTAGACGTAGTAGCAACAGGAAGAAGTTGATTCCTCGTGCTACAATATTCTAATGCTGCCCATGGAAACTGTTAAAGGGACTACTTAAATTGTGCCATCCAACACTAAATATTGGTGATTTTGAGAGATGGTCGCTACATCTCCTACCTCGGCTTACTTGACTAGTTGAATATAACAAATGTCTATATAACTAAAGGCGATCTCAACCAGAGGGAAAAGCTTCATGGTTCAAGTATCATCCTAGGTTTTTAATGTGTTGTCATTTCTGTAAATGGGTGGCTTATCAACAACCTTCACGTGCATCACATTATACATAGACTCAATATATTTTGATAATTTTCTTCCACTACCGCTACTTTCGCACCCAAATCACCAAATGAATTCATTTTTCTAGGATTTCTAATAGTGAACAATCGATCCTTGTAGATACCTCAGCATTATGAGCATTATAAGCATCCAAACAAAGTTGTGTTTCACCTAGGTGGACCATAGTGCTAACACCTATGCAATCCTTTTGGAGCCTTAGCATTATATTTTAAAAGCCCACGTCCACTCCTAGAAGATCGTTTTTCTTAATGTCTTCGTTGATCTGTGGCTTTGTTTGCACCCTAATAACGCATTTCCATCGTTAAAAGGTCCTTCTTATGGGATCTTAATAATATACATACATACATGTCATATTCACATGCATCTACCTTGTATATAAATGTTTGTATCGCCCAAAAGAAAAGTGCAGCTTGTCCTCTGTCTCTCTCTCATAATGATCAAAACTCATTAACTCAATTTACCATTTGATTTTTATGCTATACTTCGGAGTGCACATTCGTGTTATGGTGACCACCTATATTTTGAACAATATTTCTTTACATGTGACCTTTGGATGCAATTTTGATTATCCTCACATGTTCGTCCAATAAAGCCAAAACTCCAAACATGAGCCACTTTACTTAAACACCTACCAATCCCTCAAGCCAATATTTATTATTTAAATAAGTCTTCTTCCTAAGTGGTTCCTTTTCACCATATCATTGGATTTCATGCTTCTTAATATGTAAACAACGTGACTCCATATAAAGATCAATTTTTCACTCGTCAGGCTTGACAACTTGACCCGATAATTCGAGTCTTTGATTGCTCTTTTAAATTTTTCTTTACACCTACCATAACATGTCGCAGAGTTTCCTCCTTAATGTAAAAAACCAAGTCTAGTTTGGTAGCCAAAATAGTTGCAACAATAAATGGCATTGCTACATAATTGAGTGATGCATTTGCCTCTACTTTAATCATTTCCTCTGCAGCCGTATTAAAAGACTGGAAGAACCAAGTGTTTTGTTTCTCATATTCTCGCATGTTAACCCTTACCCAATGCTTTCTTAGTGACCCACGTCTTGGTGCTATCCAAATTTTCATGCGAGGCCTAGTTGGGCGTTGCTCATTTCATCGTTTGGGGTGATGCTTTCAGAGAAAACCCTAGGTTGGTTTATCCATGTGCACTCACGCCAACCCCATGAGAATAAGTGACAAAATACACATATGGTCGAGAGCCCTCTTGTATGTAGACCACCATGTCATTATTCCTTTTGAATTGGTGGTCCCCCCTTAGTTGTTTAAGAAAATACCTGCGATGCCACATTTCATGAAGGCATGAGCCACAACATCAAACAATACGAATACTAATACAAATAATAAGTTCCTTTATGGCTCTAGGGTATCACTAACCAAATTTGTTTCACATTCACAATATAAAGATGTGGTTATCAACCAAATAACAGAATTTCAGACATGCATTAAGTAAGGACTTCAATGAGCATGATCAGGTTATCCTCAACTTAATTATATCTTGTGATGATTATACTAGAGAATTTCAAGTGGTTTGCTAAACCATTATGACTTAAATGTTCAAACATTCCTTCTAACCCTAATGAAATGAGAGGGAATGAGGACTAATGCTATTTGAGGTACCTTGTAAACTGTGATGCATATGAGTGATCTAGTTTAAGATAATATGAGAAGGTGAATATGATAAGCACCCTCGAGAGTAATGATTAATTCACGACAGGGTTGGACCTTCAATCATCAACACCTAAGGTTTCAAGGATGCTGGGGAAATATATAATTCTCTCAAACCCTCATGTAGATGCTGAGGCATAGTACTAGTCAAGGGCTAAGGCGAAATTCTATGTAGTAATTCTCACCATGGTGTCATGCGATGTTGATGAGACTGTGCCCTTAGAGGCATAGGTTAAAAATAGAAAGGGGGTAAATTTCTTGCCAAATTAGGGTTTCTCCCAAAGCTTAGTATACTCAACATAAGGGGAGCCAAAAATAAAATTTGGCTTGTCCACATGTAGTGCTTCTATTGGTTGTGATACATACTAGGGAAAGATAAGTTTTGAATTCATGGGAATCTCTTGGAATGTCAACGAAGCAACACACCTTCAAAACCCTAATGTAGTCATAAGGTCAACATTTGAGGCAACACAGATGTGTGGGGGCAACATGTAAAGTGCGAATTGGGTCAACATTAGAGTTTGACAAAAATGGGGAGAGGAGAGTAATCTGTTAAGAGTCTCATCAAAACCCTAATGGGTTGAATGAGCAAAATGGGGGAACCCAAAATTTGAATATCCCCAAAATTTTTGGTGGTGTTGTAATAGCTACAACACTTTCATAATGCTAGATCTGGGCAATTGGCCTCATTTGATAGGTGGAAGCTTAGTCCAAAAAAAATAATAACTATCAAACCTTAAGAAAAGGAATTTTATCATACCTTTTTATATCTATATTAAAACAAGAAAAAACCACATAAATTTAAATTTGAGTCTTTTAATTTAAATATTACCTAATAAATAACTACAACTACTAATTAGTTATGTTTAGAAGTTTTACATATTAAATAATTTATATGCAGCGTAATATCTTATTTATTTATATTGAATTTTTAATTTAACGCTATATATATATATATATATATATATATATATATATATATACATATATACTATATATATATATATATATATATATATATATATTCACATTTCATTTTTTTTAATTTTATATTAATTCCAATTCCTATGTCCAAAAATTCTGCCCTTTGACCCTCGCTCTTAGTTGAAGAGTCAATCAAAATAATTCTAAGGAAGAGAACGATTCTACTTTTATTTTTTTGATAATTTTATATTCCCCCCTGCAAAAAAATCCAGCAGCAGGAGCAAGTGGAACCTTATGGTGGGCATTCTACGGGGTTTCAAACAGGGTTGCTCTACTCAACTGGTTGACGCCATAGCTATGGAGATGCACAAAGGATTGTGGAGATGCAAGCAGGATTGGACTGAGGGGGAAGTAATCTCAAGATGCTTCTCATGAACCTCCAGAAAAGATGAAGTTGAATCTTTTTCTATTTTCTAATTGCATTTAGCTCGTCAAAACCCCATATTTTAATGCCTTGGAAGAAAATTTGTTGAGCTTGTGATTTAGATTTCTTGAATCTGAGTTGTATATTGTGTTTGCACTAGGATCTAACGTATTTTTTTTGGTCTAGACCCCATATTTGATGTGTTTGTGTCCTGTCAACTTATTGATAGAGATATTTAAACTCATGAGGGCTTTTAGTAACCCAAAATGTGAATTAATTCTACGGCTTAGCATATTTTTTGACAAGTCGATGAAACCCTCAGATAAATAAAGAAGTTGAAGTTCAAAATTTTGTTCGTTGAAGTTGAAAATTTTGTTCCTAGCCCTTGAAATTGAACATCAAAAATAACATCAGTCATGTCAGAGCTAGTGAAACCATTAGAAAACAACGCATCAAAAATTCCCCACAGATTTTCGGCTAGAGAGCCTACCTTTAATGGATCGGTAGCAAATAGTGCATCAAAAATTCCCCATAGATTTTCGTCCTTGGAGTCGACCTTGCCTCTGATGGATTGGGTGTAGTCCAGGGAGCTTACAATTCAGACACTTGGGTGAGAATATCTCCATAAAAAAGATATTGGAGAAACTGAGCACGTGCAAATCCTTGAATTTCCAAATCCATTATGGGAAAAACCATGTCAACTAGTTATGTTCCGAATGATAACAAGTGCACACTCTGTATTCCCTTCCAACTTGTAGGTATTGTACCAATTAAAAGATTTTGGCCCAAGATAAGCTACTCAAATTTCCAAATGAAGCTGGAACAGTTCCTGTGAGGCCGTTAGCTGATAGAGACAATACCAAAATGTTTTTCATTAATCCAATCTCAGGAGGGATTTGTCCTTCCAATAAATTATCTGGAAAATGTACTATCAAATAATAAATATGCTTGCATTAACAGGTTCCATAGCTGCCACGAAGCTATGGATCGATTAACCGTTCATTTCCAAAATTATTGATATGTGCCTCAAACTATTCGTCAAGAAGAATATTTATGGGCTTAATATCACAACGGAAAATATTCCCGATTTCCACATTCTTCATGTAAATACACCAGTGCCTCTGTAATGCCCATAGCAATTCTAAGCCTTGTCGCCCATTCAAGCTGAGTAGATTTCCCATGTAAATGCATGACTAAACTACCATTGGGCATGAATTAGATTATAAGGACTTTGACATTCCAGTTGGAAATTACACCCATATTTTTCGCAAGGTTCTGATGCCTGATTTTACCCAGTGCCTTGCACTTGCCATAAAAAAAAATTGGGCCTCTACATCTAATTCAACTTTGAGCTTCTTGATTTCCACTATCATCCTGTTAACAAGCTTCCCTTTGTACACTTTACAAAATTACACCAACACAAATCTGGCAGAGAAACATGAATATGCTTGAGTTACCACTGCCGATGATATTTCTCTCGTTGTATCCTTATTGGATCTTATATATATATTTATCGCTCACCTTCAAGAGAGACTCTTAAAAGTAACACATCTCCAAATTTGCAGAATCTGAAGGGGTAGAACACCGCATCCAACAAATGGCAACCCACACGATGATGTAGAATATTGTGAATATTTTTCTATTGATCCTCACTCTGGAGTTATACTTGGACTAAAAGAGGATAGAGGATAATGGCGACATACCTGTGGGAATGGAGCCAGAGAGATTGTTATAAGAGATATTCAAAATTTCTAAGGATTTTATCTTAATGAGCTCCTGCGGGATTCGACCGTGAAACTCATTCCTTGATAAATCCAGTGATTCTAAAATGGGAATATTCCCAAGTTCTGAGGGAATATGTCCTGTCAACTTATTTCTGGAGATATTTAAACTCCTGAGGCCTTTGAGCAATCCAAACTCTAAAGGAATTCTACTGCTTAGAATATTGTTTATCCTATTGATTGACAAGTCAATGAAACCCCCAGATAAAGAAAAAGTTGAGAATTTTGTTCCTGGACCTCCAAAGTGAGCATAGCATCAGTCTTGTCGGAGCTAGTGAAATCATTAATAGATTGCGCATCAAAACTTCCAGACAGGTTTTCGTCTTGAGAGCCTGCCTCTAATGGATCGGGTGTAGTCCACAACATAGTTACCAAGTTCGAATTTCAATTAATATTTGAATTCAATTTGGTACGAAAAAAATTAGATCCTTTATAAATCAATATGTCAAACATTTGGGAGTATACATCTTATAAATATTCAATTTTTCTTTTTTTGAGAACTCCAAAGGAAAACTCATGAAACTCATGAAGAATCCAACATTGCTCTATATTGCTTAAAATGTTTAAAACGGAATACGACAAAAATTAGATTATACATCTTATAAATATTCATTTTTTCTTTTTTTGAAAAATAAAAAGGAAAACTCACCGAGTATCTAACATTGCTCCATATTGCTTAAAATGTTATAGACATTTTTAATTTAAAATAGTCCAAAAAAAACTAAAAATAGAATGTATCAAATATATTATTAAATATTAATAAACAAAAATGTAATGTAAATTTTGTAATTTACAATATAAAATCTCAAAGATTCAGATATAAATAATAAGTTTGAATTGATCTCCACTTATTCAAAAATATTTCTAAATATTAAATAGATTTATAACACAGTAAAACTATCAAAGTCTACTATAAAATTATTTACTTATATAATATAAATTTATTCAGCAATAATGTAATAATATATTGACAAACTAAAACTTTTTGATTATGATCCATTAAAACTAGATTTCTATTTTTTTTATAATGGTTCACAATTTTTCAATGACCGTAAGATGGTAATAACAACCGCAATTTATAACACTTATTATTTCAATGGACAAGCACCTCTATAGCTATTGTTCCAAAAATGTTTCTCCAAAAATCCATGTAAGTTTTAGTATACCTTTTTAATTTTTTTAAACCAAAAATATTTGGGAAATATTACCGTACTGTATCCAGAACTACGTATTAATTCTCCAATCAAATCTATCATCGAATTATCATAATTTTTAGGCCAATTCGGCCGAGTTTGGTAACTATGGTCCAAATTGCTTGCAATTCAGATAGTTACAAGTTTTTACAAGTCATCTCTCAAATTTTTTACTCAATGTGCATAAGAAGGTTTCTCTTCATCTTCTAAATTTTATTGTGATTTATTTTGTGAATTTTATTGTGTATGGTTCTATGGAGAAACACATGTGTCTTGAAAAATACAGATTCTTGATGACACTTCAAATTCCCATTTATACTGTTGTTTGAGTACAAATGTTCATCCATAGACTTTCACAAAATGGTGTTTTTCATTTGTTTTCTGTATTTTTTTGTCTATATTTTCTTTCGTGTAATATTTGATCAAAAAAAAATTCAGAATATTGATCTGTTTTCTCTACTCCAATTTTTTCGACAAAGGTATCTAACTCGTGAAATATAATAATTCTTTATCTGTATTAACTTTGTGGTCGGAATTGCATAGCTATTCACAATGTTTTGTCAGTTCATTGGTTCTTTCCATTATTTCTGCTGCAAGTAATTTTTAAAATTCTTGAATGAAAATGTTCAGGATACAATTTAAGTAATTCATATTTATCATTTTAAATCAAAATAGCAAATATTTTTGGCTATGGGTGTGGTGATGTTATTTTTGAAAATTGGGCGAAATTGTATTTGGAGGATGATCTGCTACTTATAAAAGACTTCGAAAAATTGAAATCGACAAGACATAAAATCAAATGTAGAATATTATGATGATGAAAAACTTATGTTTTATAAATTATTTCAAACTTGATTTCAAAATTTGAACCACCTTAGTTTCTTTTAATAATTCTTCTAAGGTGTTACTTGTGTTCCTCCATGTTTCTAGAATGTAGTAGTGAAAGGGCATGTGGGGACAACCCCCAAATTTTAGGGAGATTAAATGATATGTAAAAAAAAATATACATCTAATTGTATTTGATAATAAAAAGTTTGATAATGGAAGGAAACATAGGCTAGCCTCATGGATTTTCATCTCCATAACCTTCGGTACCCAATTTACATATTTGAAATGTCCTTCATTAAAAGTAAAATGGTTTGCATCACATTTCACTATTTTGGGGACACTGTAAAATTTTCACTTAAAGTTTCATTGTCATGGAAGCAAGGGGATCGTGCCCCAAACCTTGGTGAGCATTTCACTGTGTAATATTGGGTTGTACTCAGCATTGGATCAATGTTATGAGTGTTGATGATGCCTTGTTAGAGGGATTTTCCTATTATTGGGGGCTTAAAATCTTGTGACTAGGATTTTTCACAAGTGGTGAAATCCCCATAATAAAGATTCATTAAACGGGTTGATAGCCCTATACCAGGGATTTGTTATTTATTCTGTTATTATAAATAAATTGTAAAGCACAACATACGTCAAGAGATATAGGGACAAACTCATGAAAGTGGAGAAAAACGTTTTGAGGGAATAAAAAAATCTAGGTTTATTATTGTAGAGAAGTTACATCATAGCTAAGAGAACACAAGGACACATCCTCAATTAAAATTTATCTATTTATCTAAATATATAATTAAATCCTTCCTTTGTGGGATATTACATTTCCAGTGGAACGAAAACAAATAATAAATAATCCAACTACATTGTACCGTATGCTTGCTGAGATTTTGTTATTTTAGTCTTTAAGCATAACTTAAAACAATTGGCATACATCCCATTCTAACACTTGTTTTTAGTTCACAAAACTCCAATAGTTAACATAATTGAGAAACATTGTGTAGAATTTCCTTGAAAATTCAACAACTACAATGATGAACAATCTGATACAACTTTTAGTCACTAAGAGACAGAATTTCTCTACTAAATTAGCAAAGGAATAGAAACGGAGATAAAGAACTAGTGACACAAAATAACACAATATTTTTCTAGGGATACTTGATGATATGAGATAAGATCAATTTATTAGTGTAAAATGAATGACCACAAAAAATAGGTCAATGGGACTCAAAACTAGATAAATTTTAAATAGTAAATACATACTGTCAGGGAAAACGTAGCTTGTAGTGTTACTCTATCAGCTATAGAAAAAAGAGGACAAGTTCAAAAACAAACCTAGGGTGATCAGATAGGATGTCAAGCCTCGAGGCATGTGGAACTAGAAGCCTTAGATAGAATTTAGGGAAGAGAAGGTGACTCCTTAACCATGTCATCAATCATTGTGAAGGGTTGATGCATGGAGAGTACCAAGTATTAAGGAGGATTTTCTATGTAATATTGGGAGGATTCCTAGATTAGGGAAGTCCATTCTTGGCAGCCAAGGCCTAGCAAAGAATCTTCAGATGGAACATTGGTTTCATCATTGAACTATTAAATTTCCTTAACCCCAACAAACAATTTTTATTTTTTGTTGTAGAAAAAAACCATAATTTTTATTGAGAAGATAAAAATTACATTTTGTAGACACAAAGTGTGTATGCATATAACATCAAAAAAATAGCTTGTATTTAGAGAACAACAAGAAAGTTTATGGTCCTATATTGTCAGAGAACCATTGTGTGTATACGAAAAAACCTAATGAGGGACAATGAGTCTGAATACATATATATGCATAGTACCATATCAATTTTTAAACAACAACAAAAAATGAGTGTCTGAGAGATAAACATAATTTTGTAAAGTGTTGTCTATAATGGACCCCCAGTTAGCTGAACATGAGGATCCAAGAATGGCCACTGAGAATAAGTGTGTCTGGTACCTTCACTTTCCTCTATAATATGCCACAGTATATGATTGAAATATAGTGCTTCTTTGGAGAGTTGATGAACATCCGGGTTGCGTTCCCTGTAAACTTTAAAGATGATGGCATGAAAAAGAAATAATTGAGTTCTTTAGTTGAAGTGTTTCTTCCAAAAAGGGAGAAAGATTTATATTGCAGCATGATTGCATACAATTCATCCAATTAACCACGAGTATGGAATGATCAAAAAATTGAATTTGAGAGACCCCATGATCAATAGAAAAAAATTGAAGATTTCTGCAATTATGAAGTTTAGCTTGATTATTTTCGCTGGGCTGAAGACCCATGGAGACATGATGGGATTCAGAATGATAAATATATAAAATGAAACCACACCTGATATTTTCCCCTGAAACAGCTGATGCCCCATCTAAAAAGGGCCATGGGAGAGAATAATCATTTCGTATAACTTCAATAACCCGAACTGTGCAAACATATTTATTTTGTTGGGAAAATTATAAAATAGATCTCCAAATAGATTGAAGCATAGTATAACTAGTCTAGGAAAATTTTCCTATTTTATTTTCAACTACAACATTGTAGGCCTATTTCTTCCAACATATAAATACTTATAGCAAAAATTACTTGTCCCAAAGAATATTATGTTATGGCATCTCTTCACTATTAAAAAAGAAATTTTCCTAGCATTTCCTGTAATGGACATATTTGAAACCCTCTAAAATAGATATGAAGGATCATTTCCAAAAAATAGTTGTAACATCAACACATAAATTCAATGATAGGTTTCAAATCTATTTTCAATTATAGGGGTTATAAGAAAAGGGATAACTCAAATTTTGTTTGACATCTCAGATCTAGAGCTAAAAGATGATGATAATCCCTACTTGTTATGCTAAAAATTTTAGGTTAGCCCTACCATTATAGGTCAGTACAAAACGAAGTTTAGATTTCATTCAAGAAAATATTGAAAACTCATTTTGAATTTTCCTATGTTGTGTGCCCAAATATTTTTCATACTATCCTATGGTAGGCTATTTTGAAAATGAAAGTCAGTTTAGAGGGTATCTATAGCGCGCCATATATACTTTTGAGAAAAAAATCATAAAAAGGTTCAGGTGACATGTGCTCAAATGATTAGTCCCACTACTTCCTCTAAGATTTCATTTGATATGGTTCAGATGCCATGTTTTGAAGATATATTATTGGAATATCTCATAGCCCTCAAATTATAGTTGATGATACCTTCTAGAACAATAAAGTGTTTGTTCAATTATACAAGCAACAGGGTGCTCATTATGAGCCTTTTGCAAGGGACCTGATCAGCCAAGAAGAAAAATGATCTCAGTATATTCATGAAAATTTAGAAATAATTTTGAGTAAGGAATTCAGAAAAAATTACTAACTCTATTTTGAAGTGGAGGTGTGGTTTTTCAAATCCATAGTGATCCATGGCTTTAGCATACTTTATACTTGGGAAAGGAACACAAAATTCAATATTTTTAATCTCAGTTCTATTGTACACCACCTCAAATCCCAAGGCTCCAGCTGTGGGAAGACTTGCCACCAATAGAATATTCAAAAGGCGAGGAATATGAACATGGTAGGGCCTTTAATGTAGATCAAACATATATTAAGTTAAGAAAAGACATAGAAAATTAGTCCTAATCCAAGAAAAACATAGATAACATATTTTGAACAAATCCCCATGGAGACTAACACATTCACCACAATTACAATCAAGAAGAGAAAAACATCAATGCATATAATAATGGCAATATATACCCAACTATAGATCAATATGATACATTTCTAGATCTTGTGAATCATGGTGACAAACTTTGCAATTGTAAGTTTCTTACCTGCCTACATTCTAGACTTTGAGTGCACTATTACAGCTTTGGAAAATAGCTAAAGGGTAATCAAGAAAGGATAGTAGAATTTCAATGAAATAAAACTTTTAGATAATTTCCTGCACACATGTTTAGTAAAATCTCTCTTAGGAAGCCTAGATGCCTCTTCTACTAATATAAACCTAGAAGACAAATTTTCAATCACAGATTGCTCTCAAAGGCATTGGAGAGAAGGATTGTTGATACATGGAAGCTGAGTAGTGCTAAAATTACCAATAAAATTGAGGAATTGAAGAGAAGGATTTTTATGGTTTCTCTCAAGATATCTGATGCAGTCAGAGAGTTGAAGTGTTGTTGTGTTTGAGCTCTCAAAAAACCTCTAGGGAAATAGATGACGGTCCTCTGTTCCATTATCTCCAATGCTATTTTTCATCCATGATCCATTTTTCCAATGAATAAATTGATCAGTGTAAGGAATTGGGCTCAATGGTCTCATCAGTGAGAGTCATTGTTGAGAATTCTTCAAGATTTTTCTACAGTAAACACTTTTGGGTTTTGATTTCAGGTATCACGATATAGAACCAGTTGAGATGTTATGCAGATATGGATTTGGTATGCTATTGTTAATACATATTTATGGTCTACCATGTGGTAGATATACATTTTAAATCATGGAATAACGAATCCAAAATGAATTGGGACCTGGAACATATGTACCTTTATTTGGAGAACACTCACAACAATAGCATTTAATGTCCTTCAAGCCCTTCAAGGTCTTCCTATTTCAGACCTAATAATTCTCATTTAAGTGCTTAATTCATATCAGTTGGGCATAATTGTTTTAGGATCCTTATGACGTGTTGGCATATATGATGGGAAAGTATGCATGTCCTTTTTTCTCAAAAAATGGATCAAAACTTGTTAGGTTATATACTAACCTTTGGATTTAATAAAATATAGAGAAATTGTTAACCCCTTTCATTTTTTTGTCTTTCAAATTGCTCATTCAAATTTTTATTGGTGATTTTTGAATAATTCGCAAATAATCAAAGCTTGATGCTCTCATACTTTGTTTTTTCAAAAATTCATGCCTTGCAAAACATGTTTGAGAAGGTTCCTGCAAGATGGTCCATGTAATATGGACAAACTCATTATTTATCCTCTAATATGCCCTTATTGGCTATTTTTGTTGTCAATAAGAGTTTAGAACCACTCAAAAATAAATAACAATAGTAAGCTTGTCTAAATAGATGTTTATGATCTATATAGTATATACAATGAATGATGCATGCACCAATTATAGAAACACCAACTTTTGACATGTAAATCTGCCTTCAAGATAGCCTGCAACTCCAATGTTGCTGGAGCTTTCAAGAGCTACATGTTTTCTTTAGCAAGTTGAAGTCTCCCTCTTTCTCTCTCTCCCGGTATCTATATATAATAGGCATCCAACAAGGGAGGTAGAAATACTCAAAGGATCTGGTTGGATTATAGACCAACAACTCAAAAAAATGGAGAAGACAAGTGAAGCAAGACTAAATAACAAATTATATTTGTCATCCTTTCCTCCTCCATCACAATGAGAGAGGCACCCTCCCCTAGATTCAGATATGCAGAGATCAAAATGAGTCAAGGGTTAGTTTTCAGTTCCATCTTTAAAATTCATCAATTCCAATTTTTATATATTTTCTAGTTCAAACTTATGAAGTCTATTCACTGGGTTTTCCTTCAAAAGGGGTTGTTAAATACTGCAAAATATGGATGTCTGGACATGGAAGTTAGTGATGGAGTGTGTTGTTGAAAAAACAAAATTTACATTGTTGTTAGTCATTTTTATTTGTGATTTAGTATCAACTCTTTTGCTTCATTAGAATTAAGTCCATTTTGTACTGGCAGATAATTGAACACATTTTTTTTTTCCAATGTTTTTTAGTCTTAAAGTTAACTAATAATTGTGTTATTGTTTGGTGTTCACTGCTGAAAAGAGATACTCTTACTGTGATAAGTTTCAATTTTTATTTATTTGTTGGTTGTGACATTTTGAGTGCGCAGTTGTGAAATTAAAAATCGCATGTCGCTTTATGTGAAGGGGATATATATATATATATATATATATATATATATATGTATGTATATATAAATATATATATATATATCCCCTTCACATAAAGCGACATGCGATTTTTAATTTCACAACTGCGCAACATATATATATATATATATATATATATATTCCTTGTGGTTCTCTAGAGATCTTTGTTACATTTACACATAAGTTTATATATCATTCAGATATCTAAAATTTCTAATTTTTAATTTGAATATTTACGTGATAAAGGAAGGACAAAGGTCCCAATTATAACAAGTCACCCAACAACAACAACATTCATATTTTTCTTTCATTCAATATGTAATATATTGCATCTGTCTTCATCAATGCTCTTCTTCCATATGTTATTCACTTATGAAATTTCCTTTGCAATATTTGGTGCAATTGCAAGTTATAAGTTATTTGTAGGCTATAAATTTCTTCAGAGTTTCAATTCTATTTGAGTATTCAAATTTACTTATTGAGTCTTTTATACATAACTATTTTTCCTTCGACCAACTTTTCATAACTTCCATAACCATTAGGTAGGGATCTGTAGCTTCGATGATGTTTTTCTTGTTTAGTAAAAGATTGTCAAGACTTTAATTTATTGAAATTTGTAGAACTTTAAAACTATAAAATTTCAAGATATAATTTTTAAAAGTATAATTCTTTAAAGGGTGCTAGCTGAATGGAAGAGCACCTGCTTTACAGGAAGGACGTTGGTGGTTCAATTCCATCATACCTTGATATTCATATGAAATGGTGGTGATCAGGTTTTGGTGACGGAGACCCTTTTGACCATCACCAATGAGCTTATGATGATATTTTTCAACCATCACCAAAATATGAAACAGTGACAGTAAATGAACACCATCATATATACACATCAATAGTGATGACCATGAAAGGTGTGTCACCATAAATCGTTGTTGTTGATATGAAATGGTGAGGGTCACTATTTGTCATTATAGTTATTATTCGTGACAGACCTTGATGTCAACAATGAGATTATCATGACATTTTTTTATCCTCACAAAATATTAAATGGTGACAGTCAACAAACGTCACCATGTATATGCACTAATAGTGACGGCCATGAAAGTTTCATCACAAAAATTCGTTGTTATTCATATGAAATGGTGACGGTCACTATCCGTCATTATAATTAATATTCGCGATGGACCTTAAATTTCACCACAACACATACTTTCGGTGACACCACCTTTGTTGACATTCAGGTTTTCGGTGACAGAGGCTATTTTCCGTCACCATTGCTCATATGAAATGGTGACAGTCACTATCCGTCATTATAAATCATTATTGCTGACAGACCTTGAATGTGACCACAACACCTATACTTTCGGCAACACCACCTTTGGTGACGTTCAGTTTTTGGTGAAAAGGCTCTTTTTACCCTTGCCAATGAGCTTATGGTGACATTTTTCACCCCTCACCAATGTCTTTTTCTTGTAGTGGAACCAGGGGATTTATTCGACGGGGGAGACCATCCCACTTCTTCCACTTTTGCATAGGATATTTCCCTCATGAGGGCCTCATTCTAATCATCTGAAATTAGTTTTGGAATGCATTGTGGGATTCTGTAGATGGGATCACTTTTGTCCTCAGTTGGATCTGAGAAGAGAGTCTCAAAGTGAGCAATCAAATCTTCAGAGATTTTATCATGTCGCACCAGCTGTCACCCATTGGAGCCATTGAGGGAGAATATTTGGTTAAGCATTTTATGCTTCAACATATCCTGGTGGAAAATATTTGTGTTACACTCTCCTTTCTTGAGAAATTGGACTCGTGACTTTTGGGTGAAATATCGAAGTTGGGAAACACTTTTTGGTGGATGGCATGAATTTGGGTGAAATTTTTAATTTCTTGTCGAAGAAAATAGTCAACTCAATTTCTCGAACGAGATTTTTTAAAAGTCTCGTCTGAGACATTTTTAATGTTTCGCCCAATAAGAGCTAAGTACTCTCAGATAAGAGCTAAGAGATAAGAGATAAGAGATAAGAGCTAAGTATTTTCTCGTCCGAGAGTTTTATTGACATAAAATCTCAGGTAAACTCTCGGACGAGAGTTGTAAAACTCTCGGACGAGAGTTGTAAAACTCTTGGACAAGAGCTATAACTCTCAACATAGATTATTTTTAGCTCTCGTCTGAGAGTTTTATTCTTATAAAAAAAACCCCAAAAATCTTGTCTCCCCGAAATTCTGGATTGGAGCACTGTCGTTTTCATTCTGCACTGGAGCTGTCATTTTCGCTAGAGCATTTGAGCCACTGTGAGCATGTAGATTCTAGACAGGTAAGTCTCTTTTTAGCACGTAGACATAATATTGATGGTTAGAATCAAATTTCACAGGCCGAAATTGTGAGACAGGGTTGTGACGAAATGTTTGATACTCTTTTCGGTATGGGATACTTTCTGAGTAGGACTTGAGTAGGACTTGAGTAGGCTGTGATGGAAGTTTGATACTCTTTTCGGCAAGATTCCTAGGGTTTATTATTCTATATTATCGAATAATGATAGGTTTTTGACAGTTACCTGGAACTGCATCTGTGTATGCCAGAAATTACAACGGAGGTTTGACTAATTTGCATCTTCCTGGAACTAATTCTGTGTATGCAACTGCTCCACCTAATAGCAATCACCCCTTGTTTCTCCCATGATAATGATCCTCAATCTAACCAAATGTGTTGCTCACATCGTTTGTAGCCAAAAAAAGATGTCGCTCTGCAACTAGAATCTCACATCATTTGTAGCCAAAGCAAAATGTTGCTCACGGTCCACATAAAACCCACATGTGGAACTAAAATAAAACTATTCATAAATATAGAAAGCGAATTTAAGAATGAAATGTAAACCCTGCTATGAATCTCATACTAGAATGGTATAGGGCCAAAGGAACCCCGCAAGAGGAGAGAAGGTGTATTATTTAGCATGAGGCTGTTGTTTTTACCCATGGAAGTCTTCAGTAGAACATAATAAGTTGGAGTATGTATATATTAATCTCTTGGTTGTGACTGTGGTCAAACTTTGGATGATATCCAAGGTAATATATTACAAAATACAAATAGTTCCTTCACGGCAAGCTTGAAAGTTGTCATACAAAGGACATATAACTAGAATTTATTCCTAAGTTAGAATTTATTCCCTTATCTCCTTTACGAAAAGTAATGCCAGGGAAAAATATTTAGTCAATCATCCTACCCGACAGTATCAAGAGTCAAATTATCCCTAAAATTTCCTTATTTTCTTTACCTACAATATAGAAATTTTCTATAGAAGCCATTCTTTCCTTAATTTCTTTACAAAAAATATGTGAATTTCTCATTAAAATAAAATTATTTTCTTTTAGGCATGATATCCACATTTCTCATGTTATCGACAATTCGAAGGGTGTAGGGTAATTTTCTTTTCAAGACAGGGCACTGCAAGTTTTGTTTCGTTTTATTTCTTGCTCTCCACTTTTTTGTTTTCGGTTGAGCCCTCGAGGCCTTTTTATTTGAAAAAGTGACTGCCATGTTTTCTTAGGTGAGTTTGTATAGGTTTCTTTTAGAATTCACTTGTTCTAGGGCCTCAAACCTGTGTTTACTTCAACAAATTTGATTGAATGATGGAGAGTTTATTACTATCAATGTTGCCACTAAGTTAATTTCCCAATCGCTAATTCAATCAGAGGTTAGCTTAATGAATGTACACGGATATTTGAGGAACCGTGGGGGTTTTTAACTACTATCTTTTAGGGAAATGGGTTTATAAAGAGAAATTGCATATTTGAGGATTTTCTTTAGCATGGGAAGCCATGCCAATTGTGGGATTTAACCAGCTAATTTCAAAACTAGCTAATTAGATTTCTAATTTAATTTTCATGAAGTCGTAAGGATTAATACCCTAACACCTTAATGGTTTATCAAACCCTAATGTGAGGAAGCTAGTAGTATAACTTGATTTAAATATTTTGGATGGAGTTGCATAAGACTGCTATTTTTTCCATAAACCAACAATGACAACAACTAAAAAGTATCGAAAAAAATTACGCAATCCTTTGTGAGATTAGCTAGTTCTGATTTACAGTGTCAACAATGTCAACACCGTATTAAATTAGAAATTTCAACACTGTATTAATGGAAATTATGAAATTATCTAGTTCCGATTTACATTTTCAACACTACATCCTAAACACAACTTAGAGTTAGAGATATCCACCAGTTTCTTCACTCGAAGATCACCCTACTCTTTAAGCCCGAGGAAGTTACCTTCATTATGATTCATGATTCATGTTCTCAGTGACCTACATTATTTTGACCAATCCTGGAAACATTGCATCATGGTTTTACCTCCCTCCAAAGCAAACATTCTTGCCTTCTTATCAAAAGGGGCCTTATAGAATTTTCCTACCCCGACGAGTGTCAAGGCATTGCACTCTACTCTCAGCCACATTGTTTATTATTGAAAATTCATCCGAGTTTCTCACTATGGAAAGGAAATTAATCTGATCAAAAATCCCATTCACTGGGGTATCCTGTTACCACCCATAGAGCCCTGCTGAGACGAGTGAGGAATTAAAAACTACCTAAAAATTTTCATGCCGCAAGATACCACTTGGATCTTAGCCTTCTATGGTGATTCTCTAGAATGTGGTGTAGGAACCTCATATAATTTCACTTCAAATGTTGTTGCTTCATATTCACTAATAGTCTCTTCAATAAACACATTCTCAATGAATAACTTCCCCCAAGTCTAGTCATATTTTTGTAACCCATATTCCACTATCTCTTCTCTTCATTCTTGGGTTGTTTTTCAATGTTCTTAGCCATTTTTGTAAGGCTATTAAACCAATAGTAAGTCATGTTCACACATATCTCTTTCTTAAGATGCTGCAACAGTCCAATGTGCTATAGATATATGAAATTGTGCCTACCTTTACATGTGATATATTTCTGAATCAAGGAAACTAGTCCCTTCCATTGATCCTTTAGCCAAGTTCCTGGTATCCCAGTGGTCCAATTTGGTTTTGGCTTAGACTTGTTTAAGAATGGTGCCCATGTTTTTTCTTATATTTTCTTATTCTTAGGCCACTTTTCTCTCTATTGAGCTAGACCTATAACTTGTACAATTGTATATTTAGAAAGATGTATTGTAGAATTACCAACATTGGCACTCTCCCCAACAAATATATGAGAAAAGGCCCTATTCACCTCAACATTGTATCCATGAAATTTAGTGAGAAATCTCAACTATTCTCCACCTTGAAGGACAGTTAAACTTTTAGAGTGTAACTTTGTAGTTTGAAATTTTGAAAGCTTTATTCTCACTTCTATTTATAAACTCTGTATAAACCTTATGAATTATTTTCAACTATTAAATTTTGAGTTCTGAAAGAGTTACCCCACTGTATTTCAAAAACTGGAGAGAAAAAAAGAGAAACTGGTATGAAAATGTTTTACAGACTTAAATAACTTTGAAATTGAAAGTTGATTTCCTTCGAGTTATAGATCAGAAATTCGTAGAAGCTAAAAATGTTTACTGAGAACCAATTTCATCAATTTGTTTTTTGTGGACATTCTTTATAAGGACGTTTTCTTCCTGGAAATTCTGAGTGGTGGCATACTTGAACTATGCATTTTTTCATTCACAATGCTCTGTTTTTTTTACTAGTAAATGCTATCCATGTTTTCCCTTTCCACATAGGAAACAACCAACCTGGTAATTAGCTCTAATTCTAGTTTCAAGAAAAACAAAGAGGAATTAAATGGGTTTGGATGGAAATTACATATGCACATCAATGGAAACATAAGTCGAAATACGAGGGTGGTAGAGTATAAGTCAAAACAAGACTTTTTTAACTTTGAAAATAGATTATAACTTTGAGAGTAAGATGTGGCTTTGTAGAGTTCACATGGGCTTTCAATAAAGTCATTTCATGAGTGAAATTGAGGAAGTTCTATGAAATATCCAAAGTTTTGAATAGAGCAATGATAGGTTGTATGGAAGTGGTGTTTAGTGAATTAGTCAAGGTATATGTAATGATAGGATAGTAAACTAGTGGGTATTGATAAATATAATAGGTAGGATAAGATAGGTTAATTTGCAATAGTAGTAAATTAGTTTTTGATAATAACATAAGTAATAAAAAAATAACTTTAACTTATTGCAAAGGAAAATAGGAGAGGTTTTAATTGGTATTATAAATCAAATTTGGAAAATTTGAGGTTAATAACTAAAATTTTAGGATACAGGAAATAGATATAAAAATGTATTGACATTAACTTTTTATATGAGATTGCTAACAAAATTCTAGACATTGAAAAATTATTACCATACTTTTTATACCATATAACTAATATTTTTGTTGGCTTCAAAATGTTGGAGCTATAGTACCTGTTATCCATTGGTTGATGACATGACTGTCAATTGATAATTTGTTTATGAGGGGCAGAAATCTGATTTGATACTATAGCAACAATGGCATAAGGCGAGCCCTCCAGAGACCCCTCCATGAGAGGAGGATTATCAGGTGCATTGGTTGTTTAGTTATGTCATGTTTCAAGTAGGTTATATTTATTGTTTATTGTGAAAAAATGATTAATGTGATTTTTTTTTGTCCTGCACAGGTGGATGCACTCATATGACTCGTGCGCCCAGACACGAAATCGAACAAGAAGAGCCCCATAGACCTGTCCCATTCATCCCCAATTTCATAGAGCCCATTCTGAGGGTTATATTATACACGGTATAGGTACACATTAGATTAATTGTTAGTTAAAATGTTCAAGTTTACGTTATATTCAATGTTGAATAGGTGAATTTTTTTTTTCAAGTGACGTGTTTAATGTGAAAACATTATGCTACATAGGTGTAAATGTAGGAGTTGGGGTTGGCGCTGGTGAGGGGAAAATGAGAACAATGTCTCAGCTTGTGGCATCCATCCCACACTTGGATAGTTCTCGTTCATGTAAAATATAAAGGAAAATTTATTGTTTGATGTATGTTTAATGTGAAATTTATTGTGTGTCTCATGTACTTGTGTTATAAAATAATTTAATGTTTTGTACAGTGGCTAGTAGAGACGTTCATTCCTCGGAAGGGAAGAGGATGATATAGTTTTTCCATGAGGTATTTTCAAATGACCAGACAAGTTTTTTAAATATAAATTTTTCTTATAAATTATTTAATTTTTAATATGTGCATTAATTTAACATGTTACAGGTGGTGCTCATCGCCCTCCTAGGGGGAGAAGTCATAGGGTTCATGAGTTTTCTCGAAATCTGAGCTATGATCCCCTTTACACCTATCCCAATGATATTCCTGAGCAGATTCCTTGGGAATATACTATCTCCTTACTTAATATTGATGGGATGAGGGAGAATTTCACGAGATTGCACAATGAATTGCAAAGTTGCAATCTCTCTACCCCTAGTCAAGATTGCCTCCAAATTGTTTTGCACAATTTGTAGAGTTTGATAGAGACTTATCGTGGGGTTGGACCATCAACCCAATTTTTTTTTGACATGATGTGTAGGAGGAAAGCGTCAGTGATTGGTATCCATTCCTACTATGAAGTTAAAAGTAGGGTCACTTAAGAAATGGCATTGTCACTATTTGACTTGCGGCCTGAAGACAAAAAATGTCTAAATATTGCAAGATTAAATGATCCCAATATTGCACCTTATATTTATGAGAAGCTCCTGTATGCATATGGGAAGTTCCCAAATAATGATGAGGTCCCGCAATATTCTGTTAGGATGCTTTTTGCTCAATTCCGAGAGCACATGGACCCTAACTATACAGAGACTGGGTCCAAACTCTATGGATCTGGAAAAGGTCGTACATATGAATGACTTGATGCTATACGAGATGTTGGGTTTAGGCCTCCAGCACCTCGACCACCTAGGGTAGTTACACTTCCAGAGGAGTTAGCCCTTATCTCCAGTGCTGCATCACAAATGAGGGAGAAGATACAAGAACATATTGCAGCTGCTTTAGGAGGGGTGGAAGTTGACTTAGGGACAGGCCAAACATTATCTAGTGTAGGATTTCATTCATTTTGAGTATTCCAGATGACGTGTTGAGGGAGATGGAGTGAGATGAGCTTCTGGAGTATGCATCCTCATGTAGAGACCACTATGAGCGATCCATTAAACAACAAATGCACACCATGGGTAAGGTATGTATAAGAATGTTTTGATCTATTTTAAAATACGCATTTATAAGATGAGCTAGAGTGCATGTAACATGTTTTTTTGGTGTATATAAATTTAGTCTCCAAAAACTTATGCCAATATATTTACTTAACTTATGCAGTTTACAAAATTCTTAGAACAACATTGCCTTGCCCCTGATCCTCATTTTGTAGATCATGGAAATGATCATGTACAGGTTCCACATTCATTACTATCTATCTATATTTTTGTACATCAAATTGAAAATTAATTTATGTCACATAATTTTATATGCTACGAGTCTTAACATTATGGAATTTTCAGGTTAGCGCTACACATCAAGGGGTGCCTAAAGAGATTATTACTTCTCAGGTTCCAGTTTTGACATAAGTATCAATACTTTTTGTTAAGCATATTTATTATGTTTATTATATTTTTTTTCGAAAAAATTTGTATTAACTATGGTTTCTACTTTTCAGGCTATAGATAATATTGAGATGATGCAAACTGAGCCTCAAGGATATTTTGTAGGCTTTGGGTCAGAGATTCTACATTAAACCATGGTAACCTCTTACCATTTCTTCCTTCGTATCATTGCCACATTATAACAAGCTATCTAGTGAATTTATAGACAATTGAGAGGTTCATTTATGTATCTAGTGAATGCTAAAACTAATATTTAATTTTCAGTAAAAACTTTGAGCCATAGTCAATTCACTAGGTTACTGACAGTATAGGTGCTTGATTTGTCTTATAGGAATATGCACATTTGTTTCCTTGACCATCTTAGACACTGTCACAATGCCAATATGTCATACTTCCTACTCAAGTCCCTGTAAAATAAGGAAGCCCATGCACAAAAAGAAAACATACCAAGATATTTCATCTCTCACCATGGTCTTATCAGGTTACTCATGGTAAAAGCTCTAAACAAAGCCAGAAAATCTTGAGAAGAATTCATTGAAACTCCAATGGTTCCAGCTTCACTAAATGATCCCAATGTTGTGTGAATCCATCCATTTCAATTGCAAAGCAGGAAGAATATATTGTCATGAATCCCTTAGCTACAAAGTACCTACTAATTCATATTAAGGAAGAAGAGACAAATTCTATTACACCATAGAAGGACAGTGATATTGACGTCAAGATAATTAGTAGAAAACCAACCACCGATATAATGAGAGGGAATCAAAATAGTCCCCCTTGTGTTCCAGGAAAGAAGAGGAAATGATACATTCCTACCACCACCCAAACCCTTGCTACTCCAAAAAAAAAAGTAAGGGCAGAAGAAATCCTAGAACACCAAGAAGACACTACCCCTACTGAAACATAAGAAATATTAGATTCAGTGACATAGGATTGGAAGAATTTGGTCTGGTGGCCTTGCTACTCAATAATAACCAGCAAGGAGTGATCTACACTGCATATTATTGCTTTAGAACTATTTTCCTATAATAATGTGGATGTGATCTCTCAGGGGAATCTCTGTAGCTATGACAGTGGACTGCATTCCCCAAATTTATAGGCCTATCACTTAAAGCCTTAGGTGCAGAACTTCCAGATGGGTTGGATTACTAGCACTTGTGGTGGCATAATAATGGTTATTGAAGACTATGGAATCAATATTCCTTAAAAGATGCAATTGCAGATCATGCTTCCCTTGTGACAAGTTTTCATCTATCTAATACAAACCTTTAACACAAATCATTTGGACAATAGTATGTGCTCTCATGTGATTGCAAAATGGGAGTTTCAAGAAAATGGGGCAGTATGTGGTTTGACAGAGTTCATAAAAATCCTCTTTAGGACAACTACACATATCTTGTGGCATATCATATCCATTGTTGCATCGAAATTCATGACATTTTTCATTTGCAAGTACCTAAGTTCTATTGTAGCCCAGCAATGACAATATTCCATCCTACAAACATTTTTTTTTCGAGGTCTCCTAGTTTTGCATGATGACTAAGCACAGAGGAAATGACCATTGTATCCATGAGGTGGCCGCATTAATTCACTAATTTCAACTGGCAGCCTTATTTTGACACATGCTACAGCAGGATAAGAAATGAATAAGCTCTACTTAGCAGTAGTTTGGAGTAGAATAAGCTCTTTTGAGCAGTAGTCTTGATTTCTTAGATTCATAGGATTTAATGTTTTGTGCTTTGCTTTATAAAGCCAAGCTTTGATGTAGTGATGATATTTTTGTTGAACATGGAGGCTAGTTTCTTAGGCTGTTGGAGTTCGACAAACAACCTGATTTCTTGAGACTAGCAAAGATATTTCCAGGCCTGTGTAATGTCTAAGATAAGTTAGAGCCATGTGCAATAAACTTAGAATATCTAATAGACATTAAATTAATATAGTACACTTGGATTGGTTAGTGCAACAGAATTGTAGTGTGTTTGGCTTTATCAATCCTGTATTGACTATTGATTGGATGCATTCATTGCTATTGGGTAGTCAGCCCTAAGTTGTTGTTCTTTAACTGAAGTATTATTGCTATGGGAAGTTTATATTCATTCATACATTATATAGTTGTTGAGACTCTTTATATTTATTCATACACATTTTTTATGAATTTGTACTACTACTAAAGATTTATTAAAGAAACCCTAGCCAGAATAGCAACCCTAAGGGAAAAAATTACCCTAGGACACTAAATAATATTACATAAGAATTGTTGATAAATATTAAGCCTAATGATGTTAATTAGTTGATGTCTGTGTTCAAAAATACAAAAGGTTGTGGAAGTGTGGATGTAATCTCTGAGGGGAGACTCTGTAGCTATGAAAGTGGACTGCATTCCCCAACTATTTATAGGCCTATCACATAGAGCCTTAGGTGCATAACTGCCAGATGGGTTGGATTAATAGCACTTGTGGTGGCCTAATAATGGTTATGGAAGACTATGGAATCAATATTCCTTAAAAGAAAGAATTGCAGATCATGCTTCCCTTGTGACAAGTTTTCATCTATCCAATACAAACCTTTAACAACAATCGTTTGGAAAATAGTATGAGTTCTCATGTGATGGAAAATTGGGAGTTTCAAGAAAAGGGGGAAGTATGTGGTTTGAAAGAGTTCACAACAATCCTCTTCAGGACAACTACACATATCTCGTGGCAGATCATGTCCACTATTGCATGAAAATTGATGACATTTTTCATTTGCAAGTACCCAGGTTCTATTGTAGCCCAGCAATGACAATATTCCATCCTACAAACATTTTGGTTTTGAGGTTTCCTAGTTTTGCATGATGACTAAGAACAGAGGAAAGGACCATTGTATCCATGAGGTGGCTACATTAATTCACTTATTTCAACTGGGAGCATGATTTTGGCACATGCTACATTAGGATAGGAAATGAATAAGCTCTACTGAGCAGTAATTTAGAGTAGAATAATCTCTTTTGAGAAGCAGTCTTCAATTCATATATTCATAGGCTTTAATGTCTTGTGCTTTGCTTTATAAGGGCCAGCCTTTGATGTAGTGATGATATTTTTGAACGTGGAGGCTAGTTTCATACGTGCATGAAATAATTCTGGGGTTCTCATGAACTTCTAAGAAGAACACATCCCCAAGTTGGAACCAAGTGTTTTCCACCAATGAAAAGGGATTGCACATGTGATTTTCATCACATTTGCAGAGTAGCACGATGATCCCAACTTTCCAAAAGTTGGAAATGTGTAAAAATCCCTTTTCATCAAGCATAACTATATGCACATGCTTGAAAACATCATAGACTGTAAACCCAAAGGAAAGACCATCAACTACATCACTATTTTTAGTCCACATGTGGCAGAATTGTGAGCTCATCTCTTGGATGACTTGTACTTTCTTGACTGTTATAACCAGAAATAAAGGCACAATAAACTAGCACCCGCTCTAAATATTATGAGGCCAGAATTGAGGTAAAACCATAGTTTTTCAAATGTTTCATGGGATTGATGACAACAATAAAGAGAGGCATATTGGTGTGTAAAGAATGTTTTTGAATGATTGTTTTGACATATCTAAAGGTAGAGGCACTCAAGGAGAGGAAAGCACAATCCAAAAAAATATTTACATGGCACATGAAGGAAAAAAATTCAACATAGAAATAAAGTGTCATAATATCATGAGTGGGGAGAGTGTCCAACTTAAGAACCATAGTCAAAAGGGTGTAATTCATGCATTTCTGATAAAAATCCCAACAGTAATGAGTAAAATTATAGATAAATTTAACTATGGAAGAATAATATTTGAAAATGGACTCATATCTCATGTCTAAACAAGGTACAATAAACTAGCACTTCCTCTAAATCTTATGAGGCCAAACTCAGGGGAGAACCACATTTTTTCATATATACTGATGACAACAGGAAATACAAACATATTTTTTATTACAAAATTCCTATGAATGGTTTTTTGGGAAGATATACAGGTATATGCACTGAAGAAGAGGAACACCCAACCCTTTAAAAGAAAAATAATTAGGTTTACACAATGCCTGCAAAAGAAAAATTCAACAAAGAAAGAAAACATCATAACGGAATTACTGGAGAAAGCATCCAAATTTAGGACCATGGCCAAAAAGGTGTAACTCATGCATTTCTAATAGAATATCTAAACATTAATGAGTATTAATCAATAAACTTATAGAGAAATTCCACTATAGAATATGCCTCTTTGAAAATGGTCTCAAATCTCATGTTTGAATAGTTTCGAAGCAGTAATATGTAGTGTAGAATTATGCCTCCCTCATATGTCAGAATCAACCAGAATCCTATACTTGTCAGCCCAAATACAAAATTACTAATTTGGAAAAAATCAAAGCAAGATCCATTCTATCGACATACTGACTATCCTCCAAGAGGCATGATCACAATTTCCCAGTGTAGTGTTAGGTACACTTGCATAATGAATCACAATGAGAATATTTGAGTGAAGAAACCTACTTGAAGGTTTATTCATAATGACAAAGTTGTGATCTCATTAAGGACTTAATCCTTCATGCCAATACTTAAACATTGTATGCTCAATCTAGGCACAAGTTTTCACAACAAGTTCTTAGTTTCATTGTCCACGGAATGAACAGTGGCATCCCATTCTATTGCCATGCAACCCCCGAGAAGATTGATATTTAGTTCTTGGCTTTGTTCTCTATCCCATCTATTAAATTTGAAGGGCCAACTTGGTAGAGATGTCATATTGTTGCAAACTAGGATCCTTGTGCTCCATCTGTAGTTCATCAATCTGTAATAATATCTCCCTGCGAGCTTCATTATGATCTAGTAAGACATTGTTGGGGATCGATTTCATGTTCTAGTATAGCTCGATTATACATAGATATTAGTTTTGGAACCCTAAAGTATGGCTTGAATCAATCACCCACTCAACCATAGAGGCCAAGACCTCCTCATCAACTTGCTCATCATGTTCAACACAAAATTCAATATCAACATAGTTGATTTCCTATTGTATAGGAGCAGGGGTTTGGGAATAATATCTTTGTGCTTCCTTATGAGCTTGAAGTGTGCCTTGAGCACTCCCTTCTACGTGAGAAGAGGACCCTCAACAAGATTTTTCTCTTTTTCGTGGCATTGGAGTTGTCAAGCAGGGGAGTAATCGAGTATGGGTATGCAAAAAGGTGAAGACTTCAAACGGATATTTCCATGTCCAACAAGAGGGAGCTTCAATGGTGTAAAAACTAGCTAAGGTTGAGGGTAAATGAATTTAAGGTTGGTGAGGAGAAGGTGTAGGGTTTTGGGTACCACTGAAGGAGGTAGGAATAATACTATGGCTCATAGAGGCTTCCCAAGGTGCAAGGGGGACCCAATTATCTAAATGTGTAACCAAAAGCCTGCATTCACAACTTAATTTCCCTACTTTGGAAATTGCAAATTTGATTTACTTACAATAGAATATAATAGTGGAATAAGCCAACCATGCATTGAGGAAATTTTTTAGATGCAATACTGAATTATATCTCAGGGCTCTCAGTATGAATATTTGAGTGTGTGATGGAGACCTTTGGTGCCACCACCTGCAAACCCCTACTTCTTCATGCACTTTTTCCTCGCAGATTTCATGCCTTCGCCACAGGGAAAGTCTACCCCTAGAATGGGCATGTAAAATTAAGGAACCTGGATAGGTTATGGACCTTGGGAGTCCATATTGTGCAACTTAGGGAAACATATGAAATTATTCACGGGAACCATATGAAATTATTTGCGTATGCATGAAAATGATCATTTAAGGCAAAATAGAGATAGGTGATTTCTATTTAAGGAATATCACCTTGGTATTGAAAAGGCTGTGTGGTATGGCTAGTGTCGTTTACAAGGAGTTTTGGGCCTTGCTCATTTCCAGTAATGTTTCAGGCACTCTTTTGGAATTTTCCAAGCCCACCTAGGCACCCAAGATGGGTGTGAGATGCAGACCCATAGGAAAATATCACCCTCTGAATGCCGATGACCTTTTAAGAGAACATAATTTGGAGGTGTATCTTATCTCAATAATTATGTTAGGTGCTTTCCTTGCCAAGGTAATTTTGGGAATGAACTACATTTGTTGTTCAAGTCTTTTTCTTTTGAGTATTTTTTGAGAGCATGTAGATTTTGGCGCTCGACAAAAATATGAAATTCGTTTTTGAAGTCATTATCACAGTTAGTCTGATGTGGATGCATTTTCTGTGACATTTATAGAATGATTTTGAGTTTGAAAATCGGGATTGGCTGAGTGTTAGTAAATATGAATTACCAACCGGTACCAGACTGGTAAGTATGATTTCACACATGCTTTTGTTTAACAAAGATGGAAAATTCACTATTAATTAGAAATAATTTTTGTTTTCCTTTCTTTTTTTAGTTGTGCAGATTGAATCTGTGGGTGGTTATAGGGAGCGATCCTTTATTTGCAAATTGTTCCCTTCAATAAAATGCCTTGTAATCTGTGTTTTCTTTTCTTGAATTTATTTTCAGATTATGGGGTCAAATCCTCCATTTGGTGTTAAATATTCTCTTGCAAACAAATTTATTAACAAAGCCTTGGATTTCAAGCCAAAGTTGGTCATCCTTATTGTTCCAAAAGAAACAAAGAGGTATATTATTTTGCATTGTGGAAGGGTATTAAACTGATGAACTATTTTAATGCAGAACTATAGGTCAATGAAGTTAGGTCATCATACATCTTGTAATAAACCCTATTACGTTTTAAAGTTGAGAATACTACAAAATATATACATATTGAATCAATTATGTAGCCGATATTTGTTATGTTTCTGTGATATGACATTTCTTGGTTTGAAACTTTTCTTGAATAGACTTGATGAGAAAACGAGACCAAGTAAATATGATCTTATTTGGGAGGATCCAGAGCTTTTGAGAGGCCAGGTGTTTCTTCAGACTTCAATAGAACAAAAATGTGCTTCATTGTGTACATTGATGATAGTTAGGTACGGAGAAATTTGATTCTAATAACTTTTAGCAATATATTACAAAAGTTTGGACAATTTTTTTTTCATTTGAAACTCATTCCTTAATAATTATTGTGTTTGTTTACAGTCATTTTTAATTCCCGGTTCTGTTGATTCTGAGGACAATCTACTAAGCCAGTGGAACTTGGTGGCACCACCACTTTATCTATGGAGTCGAGTAGATTGGACTGAAACACACAAGACAATAGTGAATAAATAGGGACACATTGGTAAGGGAACACAAGAGAAAAATATGGTAATAGCTCAGAACAATGTTCTAGATACAAAGCCTCCCAATGATGGAGAAGGAAATGCTTTTCAGAAGTTTGAAGGGAAAGCCACCTCAGAAATACATTCTAAGAAAGATCAGCAAGATTCTGGCATTGGCATAAAACGTATTAACCTGTATGGGGCTGACAACAAAGAAAATGAGAAAGAATCAAAAGTTGACTCTCTATCCTTTGTACAAAGAGTAGACGAGTTACAATGGAAAGATGGTTCATCTTTAAAAATTAAAGAGAAACACAAGGAATCCCCATAAAATAGACATATTGCAGATAAGGAAAAGGACTCTGATGTTTATGATCTTGCCAACGATCGCTGAGTTAAAATTTTGGAGTAGAATCATGCAAGGAGACAGGACAAAGGAGGTTGTGATGATGAAAGTGGGCATAAGAAAAATCAGAAGGAAATATCATCATCTAAAGAAATAATAGATAGACTAGACAAAGAAAAATATGAAAAGGGGAGATTTGAGAAAGGTAGGCATGAAACAAACAAATGTGACAAAGAGAGATCTAAAAATGAGAGTTCTGACAAGGGCCGGTTTGAGAAAGAACGAACTACTACATCACCACCATCAATGAGAATGGAATTTGGGAAGGATCAAGATTCATATCATTTTGAAGAGAAGGGTTCTTTACCTATCAATGCCCCAGAGATTTTTGGGAGGGTATATGAGTGAAGACCTGGTAATAGGGAAGACCTTGTTAGAGGAATTCATATTGGTTCAACTGATTTGGGGCAAGAGTTTGTAAGAGGTTACCAGGGAGTGCCACCTAATAATGTTGGTGAAGGCTATAGTATGGGTTATCAGAGGGTATCTAGTGGCGTGGATGATGCTCTTGGAAGAGGAATGCATAGAGGATTTTATTAGGAATATGGAAGAGGGTTGCAACTAGGTTGTCCTAGTAATGTTGAAGAGGAATATGCATCTGGCGAAATAATTAGAGGTATTCACAAGAATTTCCCTAGTAGCTTGGGATTAGAATATTCGGGGTCTCCCATAGATTTTCAAGTGCTGCAGAGTGGCAGTAGAGTATACAACAGACAAGGTAAACATGATTTTGATTCTGAACGACTAAGGTTGTCTCAAGATGACATAGGTTCTGAGTGGTTGATGGGTGATCCCGCTGAAAGCGGCAGATATTATATTTACCAGGGCTACCATGTAAACAACATCTACTCCAGAAATTTTGATCTCGTGCCTGATATGCCTTGCTCATTAATGTTAGGCCAAAAACACGACAATTCCGCTCAACTCCATTCTATATTTCCATATTATTTTGATGCTTATGAACGCACAGGGCTGACCTCATCTGCAATGGACCATTATGCTCCTCGATTGGATCAAAAAATGAACTATACAAGATCAAGTTTGCACGAGAGTGATCAAGCACCTAGGAACATTTATGGGGTTGGTCAAGTACATGTATCCCAAAAATTTCCTTTTGATTCACAAGGTTTTCCTCCAGGATGAAAAAATCCTTATCCACATCAGAGTTCATCGGGTTGGATTGATGACTAAAATTGGCAGATCCTCAAGGACTTGCATATTTTAATATTCTTTCTGTGGCTCTTTCGTCACATGTCTATGTAAAAATGTTTACATTTTGAAGATACCTAACATTTCCCAAGATCGTATTTGTAGCCTTAATTTTGAAATGCTTGTAATTTTTTTTTTCTAGTGTATGGGAGACCATAATTGGCTCAGTCATGGTAACATGTTATTATGTTAACTATTCAAAATTCTAGGTCTAATATTCGGCACCCATAAAATAGTGTGTCCAATTGCCACGAAGTTTGAAGCCTCAATTATTTCTTGTGGTGGGAGTGTGCAGATTACGAGGAAAAATGATTGCATTGTAGAAGCTGCGTTATTTCACCGACCTGACCGTTGTTCAGTACTACCCTCTAATATATCTACTATCACTTCATATCAAATTGATGTTATGTTTTTGGTGTTTTCATACTATTGAAATGATGGTTATTGGTTTTACATTATCACTTTCTATACTAACGATATGATTTTTGTTTGTATATTATTGAAAGTCTTATTATTACTTTTATGGCAATCATTTAGTTCAGTTAGGATTTTCTAGGTAATATTAAGGAGTGGTCAGATTTTTTGTGACCAAAGACCTGCTGGCCTGTTTCTGTGCGAAATTTTTAGCCAACGGTAGGTGTCCATGCTCCCTTGTGGGTTGTATCCCTACCGAGGTTCTTCTTCAATTAGTATCAGCCTGACCTTCCCTTAGCCTTCCTATGCAGACAGGGTAAACGATAGCACTGATCACACTGCCATGCTCAAATTTGGAAATATTTAAATTTTCTCAAAGTTTCAAGATTAAATTTTTGTGAGTTATCACTAGAAATTGAATCCGATAATCTTCAACACACGAAATAGCCGTACTCTGTGTTTCATTTGACTGGCTTTGTATATTAAAGGGTTTCTAGCAATCCGATGTTCAACTACTCTTTTATGATTATGCCAATTATAAATCTAATGTTTAGCTACTCTCTTATGAGCATGCCATTCAAAAGCCTCCGAGCAGGATTTAGTGTGAAATATTGTTCTTTAAAAAAAAAACATCTACGATTTACTGGGTGTCCTAGTTCTCATCCAAGGAACAACAAGCATTCTATTATAGTTTCAATCTAGTTGGGGAATGACATTATTCCTACTACAAGTGTCCAAGTTTTTATCTAGTTGGGGGATGGAATTCTCCTTACTGCTAGTGTCCATCTGTGATGATAAAAATTGAAACATCCAAGTGTTACTGGAGAGCTTTAGCACCGATCTATGAGATGGATCAGATACCCGTTCTACAAAACCATAAATATTGTTAGATGGATAACAACATGGTGGGTTTGGACAAGGATATCGTCCGATTAAGGAATCCACAGAGGTGGTATTGAAACCCTAGACATAAATCTCTTACATTACTATAGCTCATGGTGGTTAAACTCTAGTAACAAATAATACTTTTAAATTAGTATAGCTCGTGGTAGTTAATTTTTAGACATTTTCAATTGTTTTCTACTCTTTTATGTGGCATTAAGTGAAGTTATACTCTAAGATATCTTTTGGTGGATGTGATCAATTGTTCTACTCTGTGATTGATGGATCATATACCCTTTCTAGAGAACGAGAAATGTTGTCAGATATAATTGGTAGATGTTTTTAATCGTAGATAGGTGTATTTCATGCAAGGATATTAATGTTATAGTTAAAGGTTGAGGCCAAATCCTTTCAACACATTTGACATGTTTCTATGATTTAGACATAGAAACATTTGACATTTCACATTAAATTCATTCTTATTCCTTTAGTGATTTTAAACTATATGTTATAGTACCAACAAAATGTGTTTCAAATTTACAATAATTAGGGGATAAATTGGTGGAATAATACACCATTAACCTTAATATCCCCCTATTTTTATTCTAAATCTGATTTTTCTCACCAATTTTTCTCTTGATTATGTTCTTGCAAGACATGGTAGTATTGAATTTTGGTGAATATATGCCTTATTGTCTTATACATCAATCTGGAATTGATGCTAGAAAGTTTCCTATGGGTAATGGTTGTTTAATCATATGAATGATAATGATCCTAGAGTCATTAATCATAATGATTGAATTTATTCTTACTCCTTTAGTGATTTTGAACCCTTTTCAAAGTGCATATGCCTCTATTTGTTATGATTCCAATTTTATGCTCCTATGATTCCAATTTTATGCTCCATAAATAAAATATAAAAGAATAAATCTAATACTTCTTCCAATTTTAAAAATTTGAATACTTTGTTGAAGCTATCAATATGCTCTATAAACTATTTTGAATAAATTTTCTCCTTAAATTTGAAATTTACCAAACCATTTCTCTTCATCTATATTGAAACATTGATGAGAGTTGAGTTGTTTTCCTTTGGAAATAATAATTTCATCTAAAATTTTTTGGATTTATTGCTACAAGGGGTGGGATATCTATCTCTTAATATAAATGTGTGAAATCCATTACTAGCAAAAATTTCTAACATAAGAATTTATTCATAGCTAAACACACCTTTATGAATAGTTTTGGCATTATTAACGGAAATAAATAAGGGTAAATTTTTTTGATATTTACATGATGATTGATGATGATCTTGAAAATCCATTATTATGAGTAGTAGCATGCTTGGTGTTAGATCCATAGGTTACACTATTTCAAAATACAATATTGCATAGAAAAATTCATGACACTTGAAAAGGATCATAAAAAAAATTCTTTTTAATTGGTTGTTGTTTATATTTGATAAAACCCATTTACAAATGGTAATTATGAAGGAAAAAATTGTTAAGGTCACAATCAAGATTTGAGAAATCCATTGCAATTGCAAGAACCTACACATAACTTAAAATTGTTATATGGAGAAGCCTAATCAACCTAAAACAACCCACTAACGCAAATTCGGTTATATGTTGTGGTTATATCTCAATAAAAAAGAGTTTTAGGGATGACAATGACAAGTTGTACAACACATGGAAGCGAACACTTTCTAGTTTAATCCACCCATACCCATGAGGTTCGATTATAATAATAATAGAGAAAAAATATTTAAACTATTTGATACTTCCATGATCTTTGATAAGGAAACTGGTATTACAAGTAATAACATACATTATTCATGTAATATTTATATATTATACTATTGAGAAATACAATTATGAATAAGAAAATTCATGATACTTCAAAAGGGTCATAAAAAATTTTCCAAAAGAAATTAAAATAGCAACTTCCAGGTAAAGGGAGATGGCATACAAAATAGTCTATAAGAACGTTTTCCATACCATATGTTGAAACTTTCAAAATATTTAGAAAACAAAATATATATTACAGGGGGATGTGTAATATGTAAACGATCAAAGATAGAATTTTGGAGAAATAACTAAATATTGATTACAAGATCTTGAATATTCCTTTGTAGGATATATTCCATGTTGTGAGCAATATTTTCCAAGCACATGGAAAATAGAAACATGTCAAATGAACATAGAAACATTTGACATTTGAAATTTGTAGGATACTTTGTTGAAGCTATCAATATGCTCTATAAACTAGTTTGAATAAATTTTCTCCTTAAATTTGAACTTTACCAAACCATTTCTATTCATCTATATTCAAACATTGATGAAAGTTTAGTTGTTTTCCTTTGGAAAAAATAATTTCATCTAAACACGTTTGGATTTATTGCTTCAAGGGGTGGGATACCTATCTCTTAATATAAAAGTGTGAAATCGATTACTAGCGAAACTTTCTAACATGAGAATTAATTCATAGCTAAACACACCTTTATGAATAGTTTTTTATTCTTGAATGTTCCTTTGTAGGATATATTCCATGTTGTAAAAAAGATTTTCCAAGCACATCGAAAATAGAAACATGTGAATAGAAAATAAAAGTAGGAGACCTCCATCATGAGAATAGACAATAATGAAGAGATTAGCCACATTAAATATAAACTAATCTAAACTAATGAAGAGATGCAAATATGATGACATTTGATATCAAAATTAAACTAACGATACAATAATATATATATGTAATTAAATATTCATCCATCACCATCATATCCATGCAAAAAAGGGGTGAGTTAATATCATCTAGGAGTAAACATCATGGACACATTAAATCACCATAACTTAATTATCTAGCGAAGCACCCTTATCTAATAGATCATAATATATTGTTCATACCAACACACATCTAACCATCCACATGTCCATTTATTTGAAAGAAATCCACAACATAGTCTTAAACTATATAAAATCCAATGCATTGTAGCAATTATATGTTCTAACCCTAGAATAAAAGTTCATTGTTCATCTTGAACAATGTGTTCCACTCATATGAAATCTGCTAGTGGAAAAATTTCCAGAATGACATCATGATCATTTATCAACAACCTCCATTGTCATTGTTTTTTTATACTCTTCACTTGCTTCAACTACAACCGAGTTACTATGACAAAGTGACTATATTGGGCATAAATAACCTCTCGCTGGTAATCTTGAAAATTAATATGATCTTTACATTTCTTTACTTCTTCAAAGAAACGTCCCGTTAACACCATTGAACCAATTGGGTATGTAAAATTTGATGGATCATTATACTCTTGCAGCAGTGTGGATTTATACATAGTGCATCTTAATAAATAATAATGCACGTTTTCTTGATTATTTTCAGGTGCAATGACAACAAAGACATCACCTTCTCTAACCATTATCAGAAACACAATCATAATTATTGTCAATCACAACCACTTCATTTTCCATTTCCTTGTCAGTCACGTTTCCAAATGGGGTAAATGGTGTCAATTCTTCGTGTTTCCATGGTTTAACAAATTTCTTAATTTGGTTTTCACTTTCATTGATGGACTCTCTTTGATCAATACATGCAGAAAAAAAACAAGAGCACTTTTGTTTCTCAATGAAATGTATATTTGTCATGTTCTTACTCCTAATTGAGTGTAAAATTCTTGTTTGAGGGATTCCAAGGCAATTAAATGGAAACAATCTATCAACATCACCCATTGCAATATTCCAAAAGTACCTGCTTGAGAAAAACACACACATGTATGAGTCAAATTTTGAAAAATATTTAATATTTTTTTGATAACAAAATATAGACATATGTATACACATATATCTCTAGACATGTATAATATATTGTTAGTTAAATCTATATGCTTACCTATGCACATCAGCCATCCTTGGGTTCAATACATGACTTAAAGTGTCTTTGCACCAATTAACAACATCTAAAGAATTTGCAAGTCAGGAAGCTGAGTGATTCAATTGATGCCTCCTAAGTGCACGTTCTACGCATGCCCCAGCACCATCTTGCTCTCCTTTTCCATGCCCTGTCTCAAATAAAGTCCATGTATGTCGAATTTTGGTTCTCTTATGAAGACGAGACAACCAAAAGAATCATCTTGCTGATTTAAATTGACCAACACAACCATCTGACCATACCCAATATTATTTAAAAATGACCCTTCGTTTCAACAATTCATTATAAAGAACATTAAAACAATGCTAAACAAAACATGTATCATGTGTTAGATCATCGTTGATGTAGAAATGGTACTCCTTAATCAACTCATGATTATTTTCATCGCTATCAAAACCATTGATATGAAGCTCTGCATGTCTATACAAAATATGCAAAAATATAGATACTTGGTCTGAATGATAATACTCACTTTGTATCTCCTCTTGTGGACTAAACGTGTAATTCTCAGCGAAATCAACCACTAATAATATTGTTCCTTTCGGGAACACATCATATGATTGCTTGAACTGTAAATCCTGCCATCGTGCTATATGACAGTGCTTAATATATTTGTATATTTGCACACTGAACTTCTCCATAAAAGATGTCACTGAATTGTCATCGTCAAGTAAAGTGATCTTTTTTTATGTTGTGCTTGAACCTGTAATAGGAGTGTAAGTAACAGTTTCATATCGCTTCCAATTCAGACTGAAATTTGACAGTCTGGGATCATTAGGATCAATGGGATAATTTTCATCATAGAGTGCCAAATGAGAACATTCTGGGCATTTTCTTCCACTAGCACATTCTTTTCTATAAAATAATTCATTATTCTCTTGTGCACATAATATCTTCGATAAAAATTCACGAACACTTGAAGGAGGTGGGTCATTTGACCAATATTTTATGCCAAAATTTACAAATGTATCATAAAATAATTGGAATTCTACATGGTATTGACAACAACATGTGTCTCGAATAGTGATAGGCCTGACATACCATGGTTTAATATTTACAAATGTGCTAAGGGAAACCTTCACATCAGTATTACTCTCCATAAAGTTCTGGAATAATTCTACTTGACTGACCTGTGTTATATGTTTGGCATGAGATTTGTAAACTCCCTTAGATATACGACGTCACACAATGTCCTTTTCATTTGGCAACACATGAGAATTCAAATCCCAAAACACTTTTACCCTATCCCTCACACCATCAGGAAGTCTATCATGATATGAATGCCTGCAGATTTAGCCGAACATGCAAGTTCATCATTCTCATCTGATTGAATTCTAAATTTTGTATGCCTCCATAAACTTTTTCTTGATGTTTTAAACAATTTTGAAGTTGTTGACATCAACTGACTTGATGAAGTTTGTTTCGCGAGTACACCTGTTAAAAGTGATCTACGAGAATTATTTCAACTTGAGATCGCTTTTTGTCTAGTGTGGAAAGCACCGACATCACATTTTTTTATACCATTTAATTTTCTAAAACCTCTTTCTCACTTTTAATGCTCAATAATTCCACAAAATTTCTGAGAGATTTGTGCTTTAAAAAATTATGTAACATCTGAGCTTGTGCTATGATAGATTTACCTTCAAAAATATGTTTCAACCCCCAATTTATTTTATCTTGAACTGCCCTTTCAACCATTGGTGGTCCCAATTCTTTAATTTTAGTTGGATCCATATTTACTAGGAAGTTCTAATCGTATACAACGTTCTTTGAACTTCCATTTAATTGCAGTGAGATTCGAAGTGTGGTAGTATCTTCTTGTGCTTCTGATGTTGTCCCTGCATAAAAAACAATATTAACTTCTAATTTGAAATTGACATATACATATTTTTAATTTTAAAACTATCTTGAACTATAATATTTAAAAAAAAAAAATACAAAATTGAAATTAAAGAAATTATTGGCTCACCAGTGAGATCGATATCAATATTCTCTTGGACATTTGTGTTTTCAATATTCTCATTAACAAGTTCATCAAAATTATCTTCGACATTTGTGTTTTCAATATTCTCATTAACAAGTTCATCAAAATTATCTTCGACATTTTTGTTTTCATTATTCTCATTTACAAGTTCCTCAACATTTCTCATTTCCTCGGCATTGTCATGCACCTCTACATCTCTTTCATGATGCTCTACCTCCACATTTATTTCATGGCTTAATCTTTCCCTTTCGAGTCGCCTATTTTTTTTTTAATCTCTCTTTATTTTCCACAGAATCAGTTCTTTTCATATCGTGCCTTGATAGGCAATTCCTTTGGTTTCCCATTTTCACAAAATTGGAAACCTAAAATCCAATTCTATTTGGACCAAATACCCAAAAAAACATAAAGACTTCAGAATAAGTACTTCATGCTTTCAATAAGAGAGAAAATTAAATAAATAATTAAATTCATAAAGACATTTTGCAAAATTACTTCATGCCTTCATAGAGACATTTTGGAAAAATACTTCATGCATCCATGCACCCAAAAAAACTGGAAAAAAAAATTTCGCCAGAAAAAATTTTGCATCAAGAAAAACTTCCAAAACAAATTTTGCCAAAAAAAATTCGCACCCAAAAAAACTTAATTTTTTTTTTTTTTGCCAGAAAAAATTTTGCAACCAGAAAAAATTCGCACCTTGGCAAAAAAAGAATTCAGACCCTCGCACCTTCACACTTTTCGGACCCTCGCACCTTCACACTTTCTTTAGTTCAAAGTGGTGTGTGGAATTAATCTTTCAAACGAGAGTTTATATAAAACTCTCGCCTAAAACATTGCGTCGGCCAAAAATCAAAATTTTTCGATTAAATTTTAATAAAATCTCGTCCAAGAGTCTATTAAGCTCTCGTCCGAGATTCGGCCTTGGGTAAACTCTCAGGCACAAACTCTCAGCTGAGTGTTTTTAAAACTTTCAGACGAGAGTTTAGCCACATGGTTAAATGTAAACTGTGATGGTTTAAACTCTCAGTTGAGAGTTTGAAATTTCTCGACCGAGAGTTTAATCAATTTCTCGTCCGAGAGTTTCTGGTCAACGAAATACCCAGAAATCTGCAGTTTTCAGGAACCTACAACTTTGGAGGGGCAGAACACCTACAAAAAAAAATGTTATCTTTCGGACCTCGTACCATTAGATTAATATTTGAATATAGTTTCTAATGAAGTAATATTTGTGGAGTTTCATTACAATTTTAATTTGTTATTAATTTTATACTAAATTGTGTCACTCTGGAATTTCATTGTTCTAAAAATTGCACTGAATGAAAATTCAATAACTTTAAAATGGCAACAACAAAAAAATCATAAAAACCATATTGCAATTCCTCTCTCTGTCTTCTTCAAAAGGGTATTCTCATTTTTATTATTGACGATCACATTGAAAAGAAAATCTAGGGCTCATAAAATGTATTGAAACATCACCATTTCTTTATCTTCGTCCATTTCAAAAAATAATAAAAAATAGTGATTTAATCTAAAAATTACCGAAAAATAGTGAGTGCACTAGTGAAATCTATGTAGATTATGATGATATGGTTATTTCCAAAATATCAATAACCTTCCCTTAAAATAGTTAGGGTTCAAAAAGTGACTATTTATGTTTTCCTTAAAAATTTCAAGTATATGCAGTTAGTAAATACCAAATTTACCCCTCTATATGTCAATATTAAAAAAAAAAAAATTATCAGTATGGATGTACGACAATTCTCTACAAATCTTGATTTTATGTCAAAGCGTAATTTACATTGAAAATATGATTTTAGTGGACTTGAAGTTGAAAAAACATAGACAATTACAATTTCCAACGTCAAAAAAGGGCAAAAGTGTTTCCCAACTTCACATTTTCACCCAATTTTTTCTCCACATGATTTCTTCTTGTTTCCGTCATTGCTTTAGATCGGTTAGAGCATAACCCTCCTAGGCTATGAGGGCATCATTCCTCCCTTCCAAGATGATTTTTTTCTAGATTGATCGCATATCTTCCTCGAGCCGCTGATTTTCCCGATGGATATTTCTGAAGTCAGATCAGCTCCAATCTTTGATATTTCCTTTTAACTCCTAAAGCTTTAGTTGGAAAGCTTCCATTAGGTTATAACCAATCACCCTGATTTTTTTCCATCATTCTTCTAGCTTAGCCGGGAAGTCTAGTTGGTCAAGCCAAAATGATTCAAAATGAAACAAACAATTGCGAGGAGCCATCCAGAGATCTATCTCTAAACATATAGGCGAATGATCCGATCCCATGCACGATAGATCCGATGCTTGAAAGAATAGATAATGTTGAAGTATGTGATGAGAAATAATAAAATGATCTAGTTTTGATTTTATATGGTACTTACCTCCCCATCGTTTATTCTAGGTGAAGGAGCTGTTCTTGAAATCAATATCCTCGATGCCGAGATCTTGGATGCCTTCTTGGAATGAAGAGGATATCAGATCCAGCCGCCTGAGTCCTCAATTTTTCCCAATGAGGTATTTAATTAGGTTGAAATGTCCTACCAAGATCCAATTTATGACCCCCAAAATATTCTTTAGTTGTCGCAAGCTTTAGAGAAAGCCTTCTTTCGTCCCTGCAACGGTAGGGATGTAAACCCCTGTTAACCTAACTTTGTCAGGGGAACCAATACATTCAAATTGGATTGAGAGGGTGTGGGTGTAAGCGATCAAAATCCCAAATGAGATGGATCAAGGGTGCCAAACGATATCTAGTCCTCCTACACTACCCCTTACGTCCAGTGCCATGCACTCTGCCAAAGGAAAACTCTTGATAGAAATATCTTTAAGTTTTTCCTGCATCACTTTGGTGTCCTATAGAAATGCAATGTTTGTTTTCTCAGTTTGAATCCTTTCCTTCAAATACCTAAACTAGACCTTTGATTTGAGGCCTCGTATGTTCCATGATACAAACTTCGTTGAGGGGGGGAGGAGTGAGAGATCAATGATAATATTTCGTCAGGACATTAGCTTGTCTCGAGTTAATTAAGATCACCCCTAATTCCTAAATCACTTCGCTAGTGGGCCTTCTTCCTTTCTTCCGTAAGCCTGAGCTAGGTTCCAACCATCAAGTGGACATGTCTTCATCTCGTATAGATATAGCCATTTGAGGAGAGGAATACAAAAATCCTTGCCATTTCTCCTAGTCCTTGTAGATTTGATGGACTTGCTCCAACTAAAGTTGGGGGATATGAGTTGATCCATCTTTAGCCAGTTTCGCAAAAATATGATATAACCCTTTCATCAGAGTTGAGTTGATCCATCTTCACATTGTGTTCTAAAGCATGGTGAACATGGGTGAGGACTTGCTAAATTTATTTACCAATGGAATGAGCCACTCGGGTCTTGTGTTTGCTTGGCTATTTGTTCATAGGTTGTAATGATCCCAACTCTACTTCCATTGCTACTTGGGATTGGGCCACAACCACAGTTTTCGTTGATTGCTCTGTTTCAATCCTATCTACTAGGAGAACAAAGTGATTCCATGAAGGGAGATTTGGGTCCAGTTGAGAGTTTCTAGAGTGGTGGTTAAGATCCACTTGAGAGGTTCTAGAAGGTTGGCTTGGGGCTGCTTGGGAGGTGCTTGGTGGAGCTTGGGATGGAGGGGCTTTTCCAGGAGGAGGACACCACCTCAATACATCCCGGAAGCCATCCCAGGAAGTAGGCCTCATGGTATCTGAATCTTATTGAGGGAAATCACGAAACATGTGCCCATATTCATGGTAGATTCTGCATTTAAAAGGAGTGTGCTTGTAGTGTGCTGGTTCGGACCAAATCCCATCCTGATACTCTATTTCCACCGTTTTCGGGAGAGGCTGTGATATGTTGATATAAACGCAAATCTGAGCGTAAGAAAAAAATCGCCTATGTCTTTTGATCTCCAATATTTGGACAAATTATCCTATGGAGTTTCCAATTAACTCTAGAATATCCATCCCCCAAAAGTCCTCTGGAAGGGAGTACAGTCAAACCCAGATAGGGTTAGCTAGAAATTGTTCCTTCTTCGAGTTATAGTAATTTTCCAAGCTTCTCATGAATAAACCAACACTATTCATGAAATAGAGTATGCTATCTAGGATTCCCTTACGATCGTCCATATGTTCAAAGATTACTGTGAAAAAACCTTTGGTCCAATGGCAAAGATCGAATGGGGCTTTCGGCTGCCATTTGAGGTCGATCCATCTCATAATATCTGATTCTCTGGGTCAAATACCCATGAATTTAACGATTATTGCATGAGCCTGCATAAACTAGTGAGATTTCTCGAGGCAGTTACTGGGAATCACCACTCTAGAATACTTGGTTGCTTTTGGAAGGCAATGACCTCTCATTCGGGACTACCATTGAGCACGTAAGGCCGACGTTTTAGGTTTCTTTCCTCTCTGTTGTCCGGAGCTCGAAGGAGGGTCAGCAGGAGGACTATGTCTACCGGTGAGAACGGATTTGAAGTAGGGGGAAGATCCCGCTCCTCCGGGAGGCCCCGTCATGAGCCCACTCACCCTGGAGATGTCGTTAGAGTGTGTCAGCTGAAACCAGAGCATGGGGAGAGGCTGACAGCACAGGATTCAATGGGAAGAAACCCTAATTTTCATGAGAACCATAGAAAAGCCTCACAATAGACTTAATTTACGTAATCATAATCTTAAACTAATAAAAATAAAATGTAATAATTTATTGAAATGAACCAGATAATCTCTCCAAATAAATTTTTGTGGGAATCGTTATTTTTTTTCAATATTAAGTCTCATATTTTTCAATTTTAAACAGACACATTATCATGTTACTTAAGTCTTATATAAGCTAAATAACAATATAAATATATTTTCATGTATGTGAGTAACAAAGATAGTTACATAAAATTTCATGAGTTCATTTCAAAAGTAACATCTTCTTCAACATGATTACATTTACATTATCTATACATTGATCATTCTTCAATATAAAATATGTAATGTAAAGAGATATTTCTGTAATGTAATTTACATATAGAACAGGTACATTATAGCTGAAAATCTACATTATGTTGATAATGTCAACATAACATTATGTTCATTTAGTATTGTTATCCAGAATTTTCAATGCCACATAAATATGCGATGTATATTCAATCAACGTAAATCATACATTCCATAGCGTTCAATGGAAATTGGGTTGTTCAATGTTCATAAGATCCTCAATTTACATTATTGGTTTTCACGTACCTTATGTATGAAATTGTATGTTAGGTTGATAATGTTAATATAACATAACGTTCATTTAGTGTTGTTATCCAGAATTCCGAGGTGCATTTAGGTGCATTTATAAGACTTAAAAGTAACATGATCAAGGGTTTATTTTCAATGTAATTTTAATAAAAATAATTAATCTTAAATGGTATATCATGGTGATTAAAATTACCTTTATCTTAATTACAAAAATATACCATTAATTAGAATAATTCTAATTATTCTCTGTGAATATATTTACTATACCTCAAACGTATGGAATTGTTTTGGCCGATGTTTAACGTCATATACGATGTTTAATATCACAGATAATGAGCATAAGGATTGTATACAAAAGCTTACAAAAACATATCATATTAAATGTATATGTATATTCAATATATACATTGTATATTTTAAGATTAGATTCTAGATACCATTATATTTGAAGATTATATTAATAATGAAATACCTAGTTATATATTTGGTATATTCAATAATGAATTTTAGAACCAATAGAAACACCTTCTAAAATTTAGTGTAAACTTCATTATATTCTTTTTACATTTTATTTATTTATTTTATTCATTTATTTATTTTTTATTATTATTATTTAGGAATCTTTTTTCCACAAAATCATAATATAATATAAATGTTTAATATCATAAATAATATGATCAAAACTATTGGATAGCAAAACATTTCATAACATGTTCATTATACCATAATATAAAAAACATATTATTAAATGCATATAAAAGATATACATTGTATATCTTCAGATTACATTCTACATTACATTAAGATTACATTGAAATCTACATTATATATGTGAAGAATACATTAATAATGAAATACCGAGTTATATTTGTTACTATTATTCATTATATTCAAAAATGAATTTTAAAACCCATAGAAACATCTTCTTACATTTATTAGTCTGCTAATAAATTAGTAGTAGACTTCACTATAATCTCTTTACATCACATTATTTTTGTACTTTTCGGTTATAATGTACATACCTAAATAATTATAGTTATTAACTATAATGATTTAAAATGAACTCCAACATTTATTTCTATTAAATCAGAGTGTATGTTTCGAGTACATTCAAGGAAATGTATATATACATATCTGGTTCGTTTAAAATATTGGAGTTCAACTAAAAAGTTATTTCTATATACATTATATATTGAATAACAAATGAACATGTATTGAATACATTTTGGAGATCCAATAATGGAGCTATATCAATGAATTTATTTCAAAACATGAAAATATACCTCACATATATATATACATTTGAAAATGTTCATTTTGATTTTATTTATATGGGTTCATTTAGATTTTAATTCCATTGATTCTAAATTTAAATAAAAACAAGAGAATGTAAATAATCTAGAAAATTCTTGTAAATATATAGATAAATGGAAGATAAATAAAAAATATATTGAATATACATTATATATGTATTGAAGAACCAAAAAATGAACATATAAAGAAAATTTAAATATGGATTTATTCATTTATATTATCTAGTTAATTTATATTTTATTTTAATTGGTTCATTTTGATTCATGAACTCAAAAAATGAATGTATAGAAAAAATATAAATGAACTTATTTCAAAATGTAATATCTGGAAATGAGAATACACAGCAAAGCCTGATGGAATAATGATCTCTTCAAAAATTGGTGCATTGAAATGAGTTTGCAGCTCCTGGATCCCTTATATCAGTGGATCTAATATTTAAATCCAAAAGGAGAGCACAAACATATCAAAATAGGTGAGGTAAACAGACCTTTCACCACCTAGTATGGCTGAAAAACACCCAAAGAATGGGGTTGCAGTCATCCACAACAATTCTGCTTCACAAATAATGCAGTCCCACTGAATCAACGCAGAATAACAATATGGAGGCTGACTATTCACATGCACATTAGTAAAACAGATCTATAATGTGGCCCATACAATGTACAAGAGAAAAATAGAAGATTTACAAGAAGAATCCCTCAAGATTGAGGTGGTGCAACAACAATATGAGACTGTAAATCTTGACAGTGTTATTTTATGGGTTGAAGCATTTGTATATTACATTTCAGATCTAGAACAGATCTGTGTACAAAATGATAGGTCTATATCAGATATGTACACTAGATGAGTTCCTCTACAATTTCCCCTTGGGGTTTTGAGCAAAACATGAGAGTACAGGAGTAGATCTGAGATCTAGAATTACAGATCTGTAGCAATATTCAGGAATTCTATAGTAAATAGAAACAGAAGTAAATCAGATCTGAAACAAACATGGTTTGGATGGCCAATTCATGGATCACCACAGTGAAAAGGGAGAATCCTATCATCGGAGATCTCTCCTCCAAAAAGTAGTCAAAACACCTTGCAACTGAATACTTGAAAATAACATAGTTATGGAAGGAAAATTGCGTTATAGGCTCTAGCACTAGTTTGGCCTGATGCCAAGATCTGAAATGGTAGCTCCAAGGATCCAGAATCCTCTTTCCAATAGGATAGATAGCTTCCCCACTGAAAAGAGCCTCTAGATTTGCCTAGATGTGAGTAGATCTAGCCTCCACTTGCTGCAGCTTACAAAAATAATCAAACCCTCAACAGGATCTGAATTGTGGTTGGAAGATGAAACTTGGCCAACTGTCGGATAGTGGATAAGATGCAACAAGACTCCTCCGAGAGCTGCTCTAGGAAGGAGGTGGGATTCCCGACCAGGAACACCCAAGTGCTAAACAACACTATTTTCAGCTAAACAACTAGACAATGAGGGATGTCTAAATAGATAATACCTTCAGCAATATCAAATGATCAACCCCCTCCTTGGTGTCCTCCTCTTTCTTTTATAATGTGGAAATCTTTCCAAACCCCGAAACCATCTGGATGAATTAGCTTCATTCACATGAGTGGCCTCCAACATGGACTCGGTTGTGCCTCTAGGTGATTCATTGCATCTAGACAATGTTGTTGATTTGGTCATGTTGACCCAGTCAATTTATCCAGCCTCTTTCCCACTTAAGGGTGTTTATGAAAATAGCTCAGATTTAACTTTGTTGACATTGAGCACTGATTTATTTTGTTGTTTAGGAGTTTTATTGATCCTCCTTCACATTTTTATTCATGAGACAGGAAAGTAAAAAAAAATTGTATATTCCCATTAGCTTGGGATAATTGAGAGTATTACAGTCCTCCCCTCCAAAATGTTTCTTGTCCTCAAGCAATTGATAGGGTGAGTGCTCCAACACTTCTCCTTTCCCATTGGTGACACCATCAAGGATCCAGCTCTCTCCATAAGCTGAGTGTTCACCAATCCATCCTTCCATAAGTTGTCCCTTCAAAATCATTATGAGATGTACATAATCCACCGCACACAGAGTCAAGAATTTTACTGAAACAAACATAGCTGAACCCCTACTCTCCCTAAAATATGTAGCAAAGTATACAAAGAGAGTCTCCATCCCATGTGGTACACACATGCCTCTTATTCTTCCTCCATACAAATCCAAAAATAGGACAAGTACATCATCCATGTATGGAAGCAAAATTACAATTACATAAACAGAAATTTGAACAAGAGGAGGTGGGTCATAGTCCCACATATGGTACCAGCACAAGGCATCTCCTGCCTGCATCAGATCAGGAAGTGGTAAGTGGTTTCCCCACCACTAACTTGCTGCCCTTACCATCTCACCATAGATGAAAATGTGAGATATATTTGGTGCCTTTGGGAAGCACCCATCATGATGAAAAATCTCCCTTGTCCTCCCAAGGGAGTGGCCCAATTCGGAAAGCTTTGGGACCTAATATTTTCCATGAGGCTTACAAAATATATTACTCCTTTTTGGAGTCATGGCCTACAAAAACATGGTTTAAGAATGCATGAAATCAGAATATAAAACAAATGTACTAAGAGCATGCTCTTCACCAACAATCCTCCTTCTATCAATGAAGTGGTGCATAAAGCTACTCTCTTCTTCAAGGGAATAAAGAGAGGGCTTATTGACTCTCCCTTAGAGTCATGTTGCTGGTCCAACTCCACAAGGTCCATGCATCTCTGACAATGCTGATATAGTTCTTTTTCAAATCCCTCCCAATGATAGCTCCTCAATATGATATTGTTGAGCTTCATACGATAGGTGTGGCTGAAATGGAACTCTTCATAAGCCCTCTGTAGAAGCTTCTCCTTGAGCTTGGAGGTTTTAGACAAGAAGATCCTACCATCATTATAGATGACTCCATCAAGATTTGAATAGCTCCCTTCATGCAACCAGTCATCAAGAATAATGCAAGTATGAAGATCCTTGGAATATTCCACCAACAGTTGGGATTTCCAATAGGGATCTAATGTGACCAACAATGACAGCAATGTTAGTGTGTCATCTGAAGTGTCTTCCATGTTTTTTTTCTTCTCCTTGACATCTCCCATGCCAAGGTTACAAGGTGGAAGGTTGCCAGTCCTTCTTTGCTACTTTCCTTGCTCATGCACATGCTCAAAAGAAGATGGAGGTTCTTGGAACTTAGCCTCCCATGGAAGTCTACCATCTATCCAAAATCTCGTTGGTTTTGCCAAAGTATGCATGTGTGACAACCATATCTCATCATGTATGGAAGAGGATTCTCCAAACAAGCTTGTCTTCGGATTCAAGGATTTCCTTCCTTGCTTCCTGATGGTGTCATCCTTCATCCTTGTATCATCTTCTGTCAGCGTAGTATGGGATGAGAGAATGGATAGTGATGTTAAGGGAGAAATACTTTCCCTTTCCTTGTACTTACCCCATACTCTCAGCGTTGAAGAATGATCTCCTAATGCTCCCTCCCTCCTTGGATCTATGAAACGGGCATCAAAGCATGAAATATCTTCCATCAAAGCTGATTAAGGTGGTTTTCCAGGTGGTATACCACAAGATATTGATGTCTCGTGGCTCATTCCCATGTGAACAATAGATGGGAAGATAATATGACTGCTTCCACTGCGCAAATCCCTCTCCAATTTTTGCATGGAAGTATCATGAAAAGGAGAAGTTGGAGCAACTCCCCCATATTCTCCTTCCTTACCCACCTTCTGTAAGATTTCACAGTCTAAGGTGCTCCCTTATTCTGTCTCTTTGTTTATCATCATAGACACATGCTGCTGATCCTCTTTATGTATAGGATCCTTGGGGCCTTCTTGTCAAGATACAAGAGTCCTCTTAGTGGAAGCAACAGCTTCAGCTCCATCTCTCAATAAAAAGAGATCTCCTCCTGTTGTCACAGCGTTGGAGGAACCTTTCAGTTCTTCTTCCTTCTCCTCATTAATGGGACATGCCCCATCAATCAGAGATTCTTTCACTTGATCCTTCCTTGAAATAAGAATACTCATGTTTTTCTCTTGGGAAGGAGGTTCTTGCTGAAGTAAGTCCTTTGCCCTTGGCAAATCATGCAATAGATCTTCAACTCCTTCAACAATGTTTTGAAATGGGGTTACTTCTATGGATCTTCCCATCTCATGCAAATGTTCTGATTCCTTGGGCTTAGTTTTCTTACCCAAAGAATTTTTAGATGGCATAGAGTCAAATCTCTTCACTATCCTCCTAGTGAACCTTGCATAAGTAGAGATGTTTATACCTTTCAATTAAGAAGACTCAAACAACCACTAGGCATATGCTTTACCTTCAAGGTGCAGCGCTGCTACTCTTATGGCTTCTTCTTCAGAGACTTGATGCAGCTGAAATTATGTGTCCAGCTTCTCTACCCAGGACTTGGCTGAGCTCTCAGGTGACCCATAAAAAGTAGGTAGGAAGGTTCTACTCAAGGTGTGATGCATGCACCCCCTTCTCCTCATATTTCTACTAGATATTCTCTCTTCTTTGAGTTGAAAAAACTCTAGAAAGCTTAGATTCTCTCTGAATCTTTTAGTTTGACATTCATATTCGCGGAGATAGTCACCAAGAGTCTCCTCCTTCGGTGTCTCCATTTTCTTCTCTTCTTGCAAGGAATGTAGGCATGCTACAACGTTGTAGATCAGATTGTGTGGCTGAATGCTCACACACATCGGCTGAAGTATTGGGGATTCCTTCATGTGAAAACATATTTGAGGGATCTACATGTATTTCCCTCCTCCTTCCCTGGATTTCTTCCCTCAGCTCATGCATAGCTTGAGAAAGAGTGTTAGAAAACTCTTCCCTTTTAATCCTTCCAGATGACACGGTCTCACCCTTATTCTCTTTGTCCTCTGTGTAATATTTCTTCTGTCTTCTTCTTTGGTACCTCTCCTCTTTTTCAATGAGAGGTTCTTCTCCTCCTGGAGACATATTGGCTCTGCAAGAAAAGCACATGCTATGCTAAGAAAGATGCTTTGATACCACTGTAATATCCCAAAATGGGAATACACAGCGAAGCCTACTGGAATAATGCTCTCTTCACAAATTGGTGCACTGAAATGAGTTTGCAGCTCCTATATCCCTTAGATCAATGGATCTATTATCTAAATCCAAAAGGAGAGCAAAAATAGATCGAACTAGGTGAGGTAAACAGACCTCCCACCACCTAGTATGGTTGAAAAACACCCAAAGAATGGGGCTGCAGTCATGCACAACAATTTTGCTTTAGAAATAACGCAGTCCCACTGAGTTAAAGTAGAATAAAAATATGGAACCTAAATATTCACATGTACATGAGTAAAACAGATCTATAATGTGGCCCATACAATGTAAAAGAGAAAAATAGAAAATTTACAAGAAGAATCCCTCAAGATTGAGGTGCTGCAACAACAATATGAGACTGCAAAGCTTGACAATGTTATTTTATGGGCTGAAGTAGCTGTATATTAAATTTCAGATCTAGAAAAAATTTGTGTACAAAATGATAGATCTATATCAAATCTGTAAACTAGATGAGTTCCTCTACAATTTCCCCTTGGGGTTCTGAAAAAAACATGAGAGTACAGGAGTAGATCTGAGATCTAGAATTACAGATCTGCAGCAATATTTAGGAATTTTGTAGTAAATAGAAACATAATTAAATCAGATCTGAAACAAACATGGATTGGATGGCCAATCCATGGATCACCACAGTGAAAAGGGAGAATCCTATCACTAGAGATCTCTCCTCAAAAAATCAGTCAAAACACCCTGTAACTGAATACTTGAAAATAACGCAGTTATGGAAGGAAAACTACGCTATAGGCTCTAACATTGGTTTGGCCTGATGCCAAGATCTGAAATGGTAGCTCCAAGGATCATAATCCTCTTGCCAATGGGATAGACAACTTCTCCACTGAAAAAAGCCTCTAGATTTGCCTAGATTTGAGTAGATCTAGCCTCGAGTTGCTGCATCTTACAAAAACAATCAAACCCTCAATAGGATCTGAATTGTGGTTCAAAGATGAAGCTTGGCCAACTGCCGGATAGTGGACAAGATGCAAGAAGACTCCTCAAAGAGCTGCTCTAGGAAGGATGCGGGATTCCCGACCAGCAACACCCAAGTGCTAAACAACACTATTCTTAGCTAAACAGCTAGAGAATGGGGGATGTCTAAATAGACAGTACCTTCAGCAATATGAAATGATCAACCCCCTCCTTGGTGTCCTCCTCTTTCTTTTATAATGTGGAAATCTTGCCAAACACTAAACCATCTTGATTAATTAGCTTCATTCACATGAGTGGCCTCCAACATGGACTACGTTGTGCCTCTAGGTGATACATTGCATCTAGATAGTGTTGTGGATTTGGTCTTGTTGACCCAGTCAATTGATCCAGCCTCTTTCCCAATTAAGGGTGTTTATGAAAATAGCTCAGATTTAACTTTGTTCACATTGAACACTGATTTATTTTGTTGTTTAGGAGTTTTATTGATCCTCCTTCACAATTTTATTCATAAGATAGGAAAGTAAAACAAAATTCTATATTCCCATTAAGTTGGGCTAATTGGGAATATTACACAAAACATAAAAATTTACATTTGATACATTTACATTTGAAAATTTTCATTTATATTTTAGTTTTATTTTTATTTGTTCATTTTAATTCATGAAAGAAAAAAAAACACGAATATATAAATAAAATCTAAATGAACCTTTCAAAACATAAAAATGTACATTTGATGCATCTACATTTGAAAATATTTATTTATATTTTATTTATATTAATTGAATTAGAATTTCTTTCTATTCTTTTTAAATATAAATAAAAATAATAAAATTTAAGTAAACAGAATAATAATTTTATATTTATGAAATAAATAGAAAATAAATAAAAAATACATTAAAAATATATATAAATATTAATATAGCTGATCCATTTAAGATGTGGAAGTTCATTTCAACAATTATCTCTCTATATAGACATTATATATTGAAGAACGAGTTAAATATACTAAATACATTACATTCAATAGATTTAATGAACATATATAAACGGACCTATTTCAAAACATGAAAATATGCATGACATACACATACCTATGTCCATTTAGATTTAATTTGTATTGGTTCATTTAGATTTTGTTTCCATTGGTTCTACATCAAGATCAAAACAAGAAAATAAAAATAAATGAGATAATGTTGTATATGTATAAGATAAATAGAAATAAACCAAAAATATGTTTAATATACATTACGTTTACAATATATAGCTAAAATAAAATAAAATAAACCTATATTGGTCTTTATAAGATTTATCTATTTTAGAAATAATATATTAAAATACATTCAAGTTATGTATTTATTATATTTTATTCAATAAAAAAATAAAATAAAATTTATTGAATAAAATGTATTTTCTTTTAGTTTTTTTATTTAGTAAAATGATTTTATTTTATTCAATAATTTTTATTGAAATAAAAATTTATTGAATAAAATGTATTTTATTTTAGTTTTTTTATTCAGTAAAATGATTTTATTTTATTCAATAATTTTTATTGAAATAAATTTTATTTTATTAAATAGATTGGAATCAATGCATTTAATAAAATTGAATATAACAATAGATTGCATAGATTGAATGCACAGTTTGAAAGTATTTCAATAGATTGCTATAGATTTGAATGCATTACATTGTAATATAATTTGGTTCATTTAAATTTATTTTGTATGTAATATAATTTGGTTCATTTAAATTTGTTTTGTATGGATTCACTTACATTGATTAGAATGATTATATTTCTTACATTAAGTGTATTTAATGAATTAGATTTATAAGATAATATACATTGAATGCATGCATTTAATGCATAGCCTCATAGTATTTCAGTAGATTGCAATAGATTTAAATGCATTACATTGCAATATAGTTTGGTTCATTTAGCTTTACTTTGTATTGGTTCACTTAAATTAATTAGATTTATTATATTGAGCGTATTTAATGCATTAGATTTATAATATTTTATGAGATGCTTATATTTTAATAAATAAATTTTGTTTTATTTAATTAATTTTTTTTTTTTAATTTTTCTTCAATAAAATAAATTTCGAGTAACTCTTTTTCTTTTTTTTTTTGATATTGATCTGATGACATGACCTATAGACCCTCTTAGAAGAGTTGAGGGTTTTGAGGATCGATCTCTGATCCAGGGCCAGAACGCTGGCAAAAAGCCGAGATCGCTTCCAAGATCTGCGGCAACAAGGTCTGAAACTGGCGCAGAAGATGGGACGGCCGGGGGCCCCTGGAGCCCCCACTTTCAAGCAAGTAATTATAGACAAAGGCAAGAAGATGACCGAGGGTTCGAAGATCCCGGGCTCCTCAGCAACTCGTAATCACGCCGGCCATACTGAGATGCTCTCAGATAGCCTCACGACAGAAACGATGGAGGGATCTACCAGCAAAGGAGGAATCCGTCTCGATCAACCCTCGCAAGAGGCAGATCCACAGGGAAAAGTTGCAGATCTGAGTGATAATGCCGACCAAAATGCTCATCTTGGTCGATCTGCAGATTCTGGAGGAAATGGAGCACAACCGAAATTGCAAGGGCGATGCAAACCAAAGGCTCTTGATAGCCTTAGGGTAAACATCACTGACCCAGATCTACAAGAATACTGGGATCACATGTCAATCTACGCGGTAATATGCAAATTCATGGGGTTCTGGCCCAGTGAAAAAGCTCTCTGTCAATGGATCAAGCAAGTATGGAAACTGCGAGGGGATGTACAACTTCACCTAGGAGCCAAGGGCTTTTTCACGGTGGTGTTTACCAATTTGGACGATAAGGACTGGATCTTTGAAGGAGGCCCCTACTTCTATGCTTCTGCGGGCCTCTATATGCGGCCATGGAAACCTAACTTCGCACCCGAGCAGGAGACCTTCACTCAAGTACCAGTCTGGATCAGACTCTTCTCCTTGCCAATTGACTATTGGAGACCAGCAGCGTTGGAACAAATCGGCAACACTCTGGACACTTTTGTCCGTGCTTCTGAAGCTACACTTCAAAAAAGGTACACAACTTATGCTCGCATCTGTGTTGAAATGGATGTTTCTGGACCTCTGCACGAAGGGCTTTGGTTAGACTACAGAGATGAAACCTACTTTCAAACTATAGACTATGAGCAAATACCTTTCAGGTGCCGGAAATGCCATGAGCATGGGCACCTAATTAGAGAATGCCCTAAAAAAAAAATGGAGGAGCTCCCCAAAGGGAAACCCTCTTCGTCCTCGGATGGATTCATTCGACCCACAGGAAAGCACAGAGCCAATCGCAGAAATCATCCTAAAACAACAGATCCAAACACTGGCACTACAAATCCTTTTGAGATACTGGGTGAGGATTCTCAAAAGAATAAGGTAGATCCAAATCCAGCAGCTCAGATATTAATGAAGACAAACGATCAGACTAAAGAAACCCTCGATTCGGGGGATCTCAATGCAGCAAACTCATAAGACAAGAACCAGGAAGGAGATGAGGACATGGTCCTCAGTGAACAGGGCACGGAAGACCTAGAATTGGATGAGATTTTGGAAAAAGAAGGGCTAGATCTTAACTCAATAGTGGAACAATGGAAACAAAAAGGGATAGACAAAGTACCAGAAGAAGAAATCAACAGGATCAGCCATCTATTCTTAGCCAGACAGGATGCAATATCAAAAGGTGTGAAACGGGGTCGTGGCACTACCAAGAGCTTGGGCATCAAATCACAAACCCTACACCATACGCAAGCTAGCAGCCAGTACAAAAAGAAACGAGGAAGAAGATCAGACAAAGATGCTCTCCTCGAATTAGGTCAGTTGCTGATAAACTCGGGAAAGATGAAAGCCCTTGAGGCTTTCTCCTTCTTATCCTAATCCCAGTTAACTATGAAAGTCCTCTCATGGAATGCAAGAGGACTGGGAAGCCTCAGGAAACAGAGGCTCCTGAAAAAGAAAATAACACAAGAAAAACCGGATATGGTCTTCCTCCAGGAAACCAAATGTACTATTCAGAAGCACGATGAGATAACTAAACGTCTGAGCAAACATCTCGAGCATCTGGCTGTGGAAGGAACAGGAATGAGCGGAGGCTTATCCATCCTCTGGAATCCAAATGTCTACCATCTCATTAATGTGGAAGCTTCAAAGCACTTCCTAGCCCTGCAAATGCAAATTATCGGAGAAAAAGGCTCCTTCTTATTTGTCAATATCTATAGCCCCCAGCATCTGGAGGACAAATTACTGCTGCTCCGTCAATTAACCAGCCTGTATCACAGGCACAGCACCTCTCAGGCCATATATGGTGGGGACTTCAATATGATAACCTCTCTCGAGGAAAAGAAAGGGGGCACCAGGGCTCTCAGCAATGATGCCCGAGCTTTTAATGCCTTGATTCAAGATCTAAGCCTGGTAGACATAAAACCTAGCAATGGTATGTTCACTTGGACCAATAGACAAGGCGGAGACAGGCTTATAGCTTCCTGATTGGATCGCTTTCTAGTCTCCGAAAGCCTTCTCCTTGAAGGGAACATTATAAGTTCTAAAATCCTTCCTTCCGGGGGATCAGACCATTGGCCCATCTCTCTGCAAATGTCGATTTCAGGCACCCCCAAAAACAGGCCTTTTCTCTTCGAAAGATTTTGGCTTACCCATAAAGATTTCTTTAGCCGCATCAAAACTTGGTGGAAGACTCCTCTGCCTGTAAAGGGTACAAAAATGTTCAACTTACAAGCAAGGCTCAAGTATATCAAAGCACAACTGAAAACCTGGAATCGCGAGGTCTTTGGAGACATATTTCCAGACAAACGCCATCTGTAGCAGCAATTGGAAGAGATCCACAATGGATGGATTCAAGGTAATACATCACGGGAATCCATCGAGATGGAAAAGCAGCTCATGAATAAATGGAATGAAAGGTGCGAGCAGGAAGAAATATTATGGAAGAAAAAGTCACGCAATCAATGGCTGAAGGAGGGAGAAAGGCACACTAAGTTCTTCCACAGGTCTGCTATTGACTATAGATGCAGCAATAGAATCACAAGATTACAAGGAGAGCATGAAGAGGTTCTCAGCTCACACCAGGACATCACCAATCAACTTCGTAGACATTTTCAGTTCATTGCCACTGAACCAGAATGCAATCGAAGGGAGGCCATCGCCAGGGTCACCTCAACCATACCCAAACTCATCTTCAACGAGCAAAATAGTGCCCTGGAACGACCAGTTTCTCTCCAGGAGGTGGAGGTGGCAGTCAGAGAGATGGCCAACGGGAAGGCTCCAGGACCTGATGGATTTACAGTGGATTTCTTCAAAGCATGCTGGGACATTGTGAAAGAAGACATTTGGGAAGTGGTGGAAGATTCAAGACTATCTTCTTCCATCTTAAAGTCACTGAACTCCACTTTCATTGCTTTGATCCCCAAGGAAAAAGATGCCTGCACTCCGTCCAAATTTAGGCCCATTGCCCTCTACAATGTGGTTTATAAGATTATTTCGAAAGTCATAGCTAATAGACTCAAACCTATCCTACCTCAAATCATTTCAGAAGAACAATCAGGGTACGTGGAGGGACGACAGATCATGGATAATGTTCTGTTAGCCCACGAAATGATTCATACTCTAAAGACACTAAGAAAGGCAGGTATGATAATTCAATTGGACCTCTCAAAAGCGTATGATAAAGTGAGTTGGGCCTATCTCGAGGCTGTCCTCAAAGCTTTTGGCTTCAACACAAGATGGATAACTTGGATCTCAGCTCTGATCAAAATGCTTAACCATTCAATTCTAATCAATGGAGCCCCCTCTCAACCTTTCTACCCAACCAGGGGTATAAGGCAGGGAGACCCAATATCCCCTTTCCTTTTTGTTATTCTAATGGAAGGATTCAGCCGTCTCATTAAAGTTGCTCAGGAGAACAATCTGATAAAGGGTTTGTAGCCATTAACCAATTTTCCGGCCACAACGCACCAGCAGTTCGTGGATGACACTATGCTGCATGGTACGCCCACTGTAAAAGAATCAAAAGGCTTTAAGAAAATTCTCACCTTGTTCAGTCAGGCTTCTGGAATGGATTTCAACTTTGAAAAATCCATGGTCTTCTTTTTTAACACCCATCTGGCGGTTCAAAGACATTTAACTGAGATCCTCGGTTTCAAGCGAAGCTCTCTCCCTTCCAAGTATTTAGGGATTCCCCTCACTGACAAGCCATGGCATAAGTCTCATTGGGAAAATCTGACAACCAAGCTTGCTAAAAAATGCAACCACTGGACCAACAGAGTCCTCAATCTGGCAGGGCGTATGGTAATGACCAAAGCGGTTCTTCAAGCAATTCCTCACTACATGCTTTCGATTCTCCCAGCACCGCAAGGAATCCTTCAGAAAGTTAGAACCATCCAACGAAACTTCCTATGGTCGGGCAACTCTGGCAAGCAAAAATGGGCTTTGGCGGCTTGGGATAAACTATGCAGACCCAAAACCTTTGGAGGGATAGGTTTGCAGGATCCTGGAACTACCAATAAGGCCAATGAAGCCAAGCTATGGTGGAGATGGTTAACAGAGCCGCATACTCCGTGGGAAAAATTGTGGAAGGCCAAATATGCAGCTCATTGGCAGCATGAAGAGCTTATCAGAATCACCGAGGTCCCGATGGGCTCCCCCATTTGGAACTTAGCTCGAGCCAATCGACATATAATTCAGAATCATTGCTTTTGGGAAATAAGAAACGGGCAGTCGGCTCTCTTCTGGGAAGATGCTTGGCAACAGCTCCCGATACTGGAAAGCCCTAATTTTCATCCTTTGCAGCAATGGTATCAGGAAAAAGGAAAAATAAAAGTCCATCACTACTGGGCGTAAAGCAGTGAACCGCAGCAATGGAGGAGCTGGCAACTGACTCCCCCTCCCCCGGAGGAACTACTGCAGAATTTAAACAACACCCTCAATGACACTCTCAGGAAAAGAGTTATCAGAGAAATGCACGGTCCAGACAGACTCCACTGGGGCATGCTGGCTGGTGGCTCCTTCAACCTGAAAGAAGCCAGGCATTACTTGGATAACAGGGAGGAGCAGGACAAGGTAGCTTGGTATGAAAATGTCTGAGCTGGAATTATATGGCCCAAAATTAAAATGTTCATGTGGCTCGTGCAAAACAAGAAAGTCCTAACATGGGAAAATCTAACCAAAAAAGGGTTTATAGGGCCTTCCCGTTGCCCATTATGTGAGCAACAGGAGGAAACCACCAACCATCTCTTCAACAGCTGTGACTGGACCAACAAGCTCTAGGAATGGCTTCAAAATATCTTCCGGCAGTCAGACAGAAAACACAATTCAATTCAAGATACCATAACCAATTGGCGAACACAATACTCCAACAGCGTTATGGTAAATTCATTGTGGAAGAACAGTCCAGGATTCCTTATATGGAATGTATGGAAGGAAAGAAACAACCGCATTTTCCAAAAGCGCAGCATTCGGCAACTTGATGAATTAAAAATAATCATCATGCAAGGGCTCATGGAAACAACTCGTACCTAGTGCACAGAGGAAAAGGTTGAAACAATCTCTCCCAATGACAGAATAATTCTGGGCATCTTCGGGCTCATCGATTCAACGGAACATCTCCTGACGAAAACGACTCTCTGACCAATTCCTCCTCCTGTTATCTGAAAGCGTCCGCCCCATGGCTTTTGCAAGTTGAACTTCGACGGTGCAGCAAAGGGTAACCCTGGCCCAGCTGGGGCAGGTGGGGTTTTACGTGATGAAAATGGAAGCATCATTCATATCCTAAGCAAAAATCTGGGAGAAACCACAAACAAGTACGCCGAATTCACAGCTTTAGAACAGGGTCTCCGACTCTTAGTTCAGCTTGGAAAAAGGAAAGTTATCGTGGAAGGCGACTCTCAGGTGGCCATAACCACAGTTAAGAAAATCCAACATGGAACATAGCCCACCAAAGCAATCAAGCATTGGAGGTTAGCCGCGGTCACGGAAAGGATAGCACAGCATTTGCCATCTCTCAGCGGAATAATCTTGCAATCCGTGCGAAGGCAAGCAAACTCGCTTGTGGACCACATTGCTAACTACGCGGTTGACAACCCGACTCTTGCCTGGGACACGTGTTGGCATGAGCTCACGGATGATAAGCTTCGGGATCAATGCAGCGCAATATCAAGGAAGGACTTGAATGCAGGTGATTCCATAGGACGGACGGCAGGTCAGTCGTCATCAGAAAATCAGGCTTAACGGTATGGTGATTGCACCAGTCAAGCGGCACACGCAGGAGAGCTTAACGAGAAGCCATCAGAATCAGCAGGGATAATTTTAAGAACCCCCCTAAATTTTTATATATAAAAAATAGGCGAATCCCCATGATACATAGGAAAAATGGAAGGCGATTTTATTAATAATATAATATGTATATATAATTTTTTGGCGAATCTCTCACGAGATTATATTATCCTGTAATATCATGGCGAATCACCAGTACAAATGGCGAATCACTACTACAAAATGGTGAATCGTTGTCTAGTGGAGTTCGGAGTGTTGGTTCCAATGAAGATATGGTAATTGAACCGGGAGTAGAAGGAAGAGAACCACCGAGACCAAGCATGGCACATGGTGACTCGTGAGGGAAGTAGTTCTCGTGTAGTTTGGAAAACACGTTCTTCTAGTTTTGCTAAGCGTAGTGTTGTTGCTCATGCTACTACTAGCACTGATATTGAGGTTGGAGAGGAGTTTGAGGAAGCATGGAAGGTAGCAGTGGTGGAGAATTACAAAGAGTACCCCATGATGGGCTCCATTTTTCCCTTTGGTATTTGTGCATGCAAGACCTTCTGTCCATTGAACCAACAATTAGTCGTTCAACCAACAATCAACTTGACTGAGTTGATTAGGTACGAGTCAACTTAGACTAATCTTCAAAACTATGCTTTGCACTATCCCATATTTATCACACTAATGCTGCACAACATTGTGCATTTGCACCTAACTCTCAATAATTATTTTCCAAGAAAAATCTATAATAAGAAAAATATTTTACTATATTCTAAAAGGTGAAGATGTCGAAATCATGCCACAAAGTGAAAGGAAATAAAATATCTTTCCTCAAACCACCAAATATATAAAGAAAACAATCATGATTATAATAATAGAACTGGATCTATCGATCTATCGATATATGCATGATATGAGAACCATAAGCATTGAAGAGACTAATTTCAAACTCAACAAAATCCTCTCAACAAGCAACAAACAAACCACTAAAATTTTCAAAGATATCAAGGCTAGACATTAACACAATTTCATGTACTTGAATAAGCCCATTGTTGCTTAGCGTTAGACTTCTTAAATTAGTTCTTTATCATTTAATACTATGACAATATCTATGTGAAAAGAAATAGGTCCCAACTTCATCAAATCTGATTTCATTTCCAATCAAAGATCAAAACTAGCTTCGTTTCCAATACCAATATAAAATCACACATTTCCCAAATATCAATAATTATTTTCCAAGAAAATATAAAACTCGAAACTCAGCAAAATTCCCCAAACACAAGCAACATATATACCATTAAAATTTTCTAAGATGTCAAAGCTAGACATCAAGGTAGTTTCATGTACTTGAATGAGCCCATTGATGCTTTGCATTAGTCTTGTTAAATTAGTTATTTATCATTTAATACTAGTCAAACACTATCTATGTGAAAATAGGTCCCAAAATCATCAAATCCAGCTTCATTTCCTGTCACAAATAATAAGCAAACAATGTAAGGATTAAATATGAAACATCAATCTTAAAATAACACACATGAAAGAAATGTAGCTGCAATGTTACAATGAAAAATACAAAATATAGAACCCATTTTTAGCTGAATTTGACATGTAGTAATCTTGCATGATCAACGGAACATGTATACCAAAATAAGAGTCCTAGGGTATTTCAATTTCCCAATTCTCATCTTGGTCATCATTTTCTACATTGTGAACATGATCTTCTCCAGATGTATTGTCATTATGAGCCTCCAAAACATTATGTTTTGTATCAAGTTCATTAGATAAATTTGTTATATTGTTTTCTCCCCTTCTATCACAATCTGATCGCCAAAGTGCTAGTGCTCTTTCATATGGAAAATTGTCAACGTCATACTTTGTTACATATAATCTTAAACATGTATCCACATGTTTATCAAGCTTGTTCCTCAACTTTGACTTCAAAAATGATAGTGCACTAAACATTCTCTCATCCTCCACTGATCCCAAAATAATAGTTTGACACAAATCTGCTAATTTAAAATATTCTGATATGTTTTCTTGCAGGTATTAGCTAGCACTTAAAGTATTCCATAATCTTGTTATAGCACCGTTTTCATTAGGATTCTCCAAAAAAGGATATTGCTTCCACATTGTTTCAGCAAAGCGTCCACCTTGTTGATACAATTTTGATGAATCTAAAATACCTTTAATCTGTTCTCCATGTATCGAGACTTTCTTGCAAAAGTGGTCTACTAAACATTTTAATCTCTTTTGAAAATCGGCTTTTAAATTTCTTGAACATTGACAATTGTTCCAATATTGAGGGTATACCATACACATGGCCTCCAACAATTCATCTCGAGGAAATCGTTCTCTTATCTCTGATGATAGTGATCTTGCAATTTCTATCAAATTTTGTCTCACTGAGATAACAATATCATCAAATTGGTCTCTTGACACGGGGCAATCTTTGGTGATTCGTCTTGTCTTACTAATATAATGAAAGGGGACCATATACCCATGCACTGTGATACATAGTATCCCTTTTTCATCAAACGTCAAAAAATTTTCAGTATTTTCTATATTGATGATCTTAGTCCAACTTGTAAACTCTGGACCAGTAAAAGAGTCCGGCATCATATACAAATTATCCAATGCAAGGCATGCTGAATTTCTCGCATTTGTGTATTCGACAATATACATTGTGCGATTCTGAGACATTTTCACGAGGACATTCATTTCATGTAGCATAGGAAGAATTCCAGCCAATGTCAATAATGTTTCTATATCAGTTAGTCGAAAAAGAAGATCTTGAGCTTTGTCTACATTGTAGCGATTTGCATACGTCAACCCTACCAAAGATTTGAACTCACTAAATAATCTTTGAGCTGGTCCATTTAATGAGATCCATCTTGTATCAACATCTTTCAGTAGTTTTTTTCCATCCGTAACACCATATGCAAATTGTTGAAACTCTAAATATCGTTTGGGACTACGAGAAAAGTATGCATGAGTCTCACGTACAAGATCTTCAACTTTTGAAACTAATGCAAACTTGCTTACTATTTTAAATGCAAGATTCATCCTATGAGCCATACAATGAATATTAATCATATATGGTGAAGCTGATAGTTGTAGTCGAACACAAAGACCATTCCTTTTTCCTTGCATTACCGATGCTCCATCTGCTCCAACACATACCAACTTTTTTGCAATCGTTAAATGATCCATACCACTTTCCTTCAAAGTATTAAGAACAAGTTCATAAATATTTTCAGCTGTAGAAGTCTCTCATCTTTTTAATCCCAAGTAGATAGGAATGCCTAATATGGTCATTAACCATATAAATGCTCATGCAAATCCATGAAGTATTATCAATAGCTGTAACCTCATCCAAAGACAATGCCAAAAACCTAGCATTTGCAATCTCTTGTTTCAAATCATCAATTTCTACTTGAGCTAGATATCTTGCCCATTCCCAACCACTAGTTATGGACCAATGAGAAGATTGAAAGTTTGGCACGTGAAGAAAAGATAGAAATTTCATCTGATCTGGATAATCTGTCATAGGACGACCTTTACTTAAGATGTGAAATACAGTGCTCAATTGTATCGTCTTGGATAACAAACTTCTTTCCATCTTCTTTTCAAATTGTGATATGATGGTTCCTCCACTTGCCTCAAGTTTCTTCTTATTTATTAAATATTTTTTGTATTCTTCCACACATTGGCTATGTCGGCATTCCTCCAAAGATTTCCATCTGACAATAGATTTCTCTTTACCATCTACAATTTTCTTTTCATAAACCTTTCCTACATGCTTTTGTATTGTATCTAGCTTCATCTGAAATTTCACTACCTTGCAACTTTTCCAACTACACGCAAGACATTTAACTTCTCGTAAATCCTCATTTGTAGAAGGTATTTCTTCAATAAATGGAAAACTTGAGAGCCAATCATCTTGGAATTTTCTCCCTATGGTCCACTAGCCTTTTTTCCTTTTCCGTGAATGGTTTGTGTCACCTTCCAAGGAAATATATTTAACATTTTCATCATTAATTTCTGTTGAAACTGCATTTATCTCACCCTGATCACTTGCGGAACCTATTATTTCATCCATCATATGGATATCAGATACATTTTCACAAGAGTTAACATCTCTCTCAGTAAGAGATTGTTCAAAGGAGCTTGAAGCATGAAGAGAATGTGTATTCTTGGATTGAGACTTTTTAAAGTATGATAATACATCAATTTGCCTTGATAGTTTCTTCCTAGGATTAGATTTTGACATCTCACTGAATATTCCAGAAGTAAAATTTCAAATCGATCTAGAAACCTGCATCAATAGTTTCCAAGAGTTGAGAATTACTAGATTTGTAAGTATCTTTCAAAGTAAAATAAGTGTAATGTTCACAAAAACCATTATGCAATTTTTTATTAAAATGTTGTGCCAAGGCCCAAGCCCAAAAGCAAAAATAAATCATTATACAAAAAACAATAACATCATGAGTCATCATCTATAAAACAAAGAACATCATTCAAATATAAAATATAAAAAAATTTCCACTAAATTAAATCATATCTCCAAATCACCTAATGAACACTTGAAAGCTTTAAACAAAACAAAAAAATATTACAATAACTTTAATCATCCTTTCCAAAACACCTCTCCCTTAAGTTGTAAAGAATTGGTTATAAGAAGTTGAAACATATCCTCTATCATTTTCCATGATAAAAGTGAGGAAGGAAACTAGTCAGTTACTAGTGATTCTTTTACTTATCAATGGAAAGAAATCCCTTAAGACATTTTCCTCCTGTTGACCATAATTTCCTTTCCATAGTGAAACACGTCCAGTATGGCCATGAAATAACCTAAAAAGACTCAAATTCTTTCCATGATTTGTAAACACACGGGTGCCATGTAAAGTTTCAGGCCCAAAAAAGCACGTTTGGGATCCTATAAAGCAAAATTAATTATTGTATCAAACATTTAAAACTACTAATTAGCACTTAGTGTTTGTTATTTAACCAAGTTCCATTGAAATAACAGTCATGGGATGTTACCAAAAAGTTAACCAATAGATAAATGCACACCACAAATCATACATTCACTGGAACTTCCCCTCCCATGAATGACCATCTATGGGAAAGGGGAAAAGAAGAAGAAAAGAAGTCAACGAATCACCACAGTCAGCCAATGATTCTTAGTGTCAAATCATTGGAAACTACAAATCAAGTGCAAATTTAACCCATGCATCCATGGGTTGACAAAAAGAGTTTATAGCAGCCACAAGCTAATCATTCTACGAGTCTACCCAAATCTGACACAAACTCCTAAAACTTGTTGATTAGAAATTCCCCAAGAAATTTCACTTGGTTCATGAGAGAATGAAAGACAAGTGCAAATAAACTTCCATGAAAGACGAGTGCAAATATCTTTCCATGAATGGATATCACTCTCCAAAATCATTTTGGGCATATTCCAATATGTAGGAGCCAGGGAAACATGGTGCATAACAGCAGTCTATTGTGCCTGAATTTAAACTGCATCAAGGGAACATTTGCACTCTTCACACATTGAACATTGAAGACAATTAATTAATGCTTGACATGACCATAGCAACAAAAGCATCAAGCAGAGACTATAACAAGATTATGTGAAAGTGAGAAAGAACACCCATCATGAAGCATCAAGTAATATCATCCACAACATCAACATCATTGTTGGGCAGATTTTGATCGCCTTCGCCTACTAGAAGTCACTTCTAGTGGTAAAGGTGGTTTTAAAGCTAATATACGCGAACGACGGGGGGGTAGGATTATGTTCTTCCATGATTGCTGATTAATTTTAACCAAAAATAAATAAACAAAAAGAGGGTAATGCTAGGCAAAAGGGTTTACCAGTAAACTGTGAACTGCGGAATACCTCCTGGCAAGCCAAGAAGTACGGGTAGGCAATCTCCCCGAATGCTGTGTTCGGTGTATCACAATTTAAAGGCGGCCGACTCGGTTCACTATGGATGGATAGCACCTAAAAGTTGTCCTCCCAAATATACCCGAAGGTACGTGGAGGCCCAAGTCTGTAATAGCGCTGTCTAATGCGAAACCGCACAGTGAGAGCACCACCTATATACTTATCGTACTGTAACGCCGCCCCAAGGGATGTGCTACGATATACTTACGTACGTGGGGTGAGATATCACACTCGGAATGTATCGCAGACAAGTTAACGACAGCTGCTATGTTTTACGACGCCGGAACACGTCTCTAGCCTAGACCTTCTAAATGTTATTGTTATGGTTCCAATGCATTTTTTGGTAAATTGAGATTAATTTTATGTTGATCTTGCTTAACAATTTTCCTTTCAATGGTACCGCGATGATGTATGTTGAAATTCCTAAATGCAAACTAAGAATGATAAGCAAACTTTTCACTTTTAGTTTTTCAATGAAAGACCTAGCTACAAAGGGAAGAGAGCAAATAATTTTGTGAGCAAGAAAATCAATGAACAAAAGAAAAAATTGAGCACAAAACTAAATGCAGATTTCCTAATGTTCCTTTTTTGCAAAAAAAACACAATCCTACATGCAAATGCAAGTTTTTCTTTTCAGTTCCTTTAATGTTATGAATGCAAAAAAGAAACTAAGTGCATCAAACAAATGCTTTTTACTTTTTTAGAAATGAAGAATATGAACGACAATTGTATAACTGCCATCATTTCCAGCGTATACATGCCATTTACAAAATGTCAAGGAACTAGATTAAGAAGAGATATCTCAAAGATCGAATTAAAAAGGAAAATAAAACAATCATCATGATACAAGAAACAAAAATATCAGATGTCTTAAATATCAGATTTTCTCTAACTGACAACAATTTTCTTTCTGTTTGCTCAATATTAGTTCTTATTTTTCTGTTATCCATTCTCATTTATTTAAAATTCTCATAAAATTTACATAAAAGGTCCTACAATTCCCTAATTTATTCTTCATTTTGAGGTTTTATTTGAATTCATCACATTTACTTTTCATTTATAAGGTCTACTTCCTTTTCTTCGTAATTGAATATTTCTCTGAGGAACATGTCCAAAGAAATTATAGCTTATTTTTCCAACGAATTTCCATAATCGGAATCAAGCTTAAAAAAACATCTATGAACCAGGTTCACTTATGAGAATTAACTACATTCTATTTTTTAATAAGAAAAAGGAGGCTTGTATCAAGATAAGACAATCTCTCCATGCAAGGAACAATTTCCAAAGTATAATATTAAATGAATTCCTCAATGCAAGCTATTAACTTCTCTATGGTAGTATCAAACTGGTGTTTCAAGTCAGGATGAAATCATGAGGAGGCTTTCATTGATATTTACTTTTCTTAAAGATATTTTCTAAAGGAATCTACCTCCAAATGTAAGGAATCTATGTCATTTGCATTTTGAGCGGCTTGAAAATCCATTTCATGTGGCCCAAACATATCCTACCACTTGGAATCCATAATGTTTTACCTACCACTCAACATCTAGATCCCAATTTTTGCTCTATGCCTTAATGCCCTCTCTAGAGAATGACCAATACAGTAAATTTTTGCACAACTCATCAACCCAACCTTCATTGTTTTCCTTGAGTTCTCTTACCTCTATCAAAACTTTTATAAGACTTTTGTTGCCTCATCAAGACATGCTGCATGCTCTGAAACAGATTGACTGCTCTTTCTACCATTTTTCACAAACAAATTACTTTAAATCTTCTCATCATCATGAACTTGAGGATTTGAATTATTGTTCCCATTGTTATTCTGCTCCACAATTGATACATATACACAACATCTGGCATGATGTCCTTTCCGATGGTTTTCTGCCACATGATGCCACTCTGCATGTTTCAGTAGACCACCAAAATTTCCCCCTTTGAATTCAACCTGAGTGGTCTCTTCATTTTCTGTCTGTGTCTAAAAAGAATCAAACCCTCAAGCTCTTTCCCCAAATTACCCTGGATCTGTTTATTAATAAACAAAGATGTTGAAAAAGTGGCATCCATTATGTGCTTTATAATTAAACTCCACGTGTAGGGATAGAAGGCCCTTGCAATAGCTTGCACTGGATGTAACTGTACAGGAGATAAGTGACATCCCATTTAAATATTAGTGGTGTATGAAATTGTGGCACTGGAATGAATATCAAATGTTCTATTTACTTATGCAAATTTCAGAATTGAAAAATAGCATCCATTTGCGGCTTTGGTCACTTGTGTTATAATCTGTAGCTTCCAAGTTTGAAGGCATCTAAAAAAAGACCTAAGTAGACTCCCGCTTTCTAGAAGTTTTCTGTAACTAGAGACTGTAGCTTGGCTATGGGTATGGGGTTTCTATACACAACAATGCCAATTCCCTCAATTGCAGCAAATACAATACCAGCTACTAAAACATCCCAATCACTTGTTTTCCCAATGATTGTAGCTAATGCATTTGCTGTATAAAGTTGGTGATGGAGTTCGAAACTTTGAACCGCAACTTCACAAAGTTAACTTTCTTCCTTTAAGTGCATTGTGGAAGGTCATTTGTGAAGTTGTGATGTATACTTTAACAACTTTCTTCCTACCACAATACAAATTGGTAGCTATAGCCTATGATAGATAAGAATCAAGATTACTCATTGATGGAGTTTGAAACTTTGAAACTTGAAGGATGAAACACAGTAAAAAAGTACACCCCAAAAATTCAGTCACAGCCCAAATACTCAGCCTAGGTTGGGGATCATGGCCCAGAAACACACCCTACAAACAAAACCAAAATGCAGCCCACAAATGCAACCCAAAAAAATAGAGAACTGTGGTCCAAAAGCACAATGAGTCTTCTCTCCAGATGAATTTCAGATAATAGTTTTTAGAATCACATGTATTGGATGAATCTCAACCTTAGTAATGCACAATGGATTAGAGAAAACAATCTGTCCTTGGGATTTTTGATTTAGTGGGTATTTATAGGGTTTCATCCAATTTTAGGGTGTTTTTAAAATTTAGAACTTGTTTTTGTGTCAGCTGTACAATCAGGACTGTATGTGTATTGTATGGAAAATATTGTGTATCCATACTACAGTCATACTTCCTTACAGGAAAGGCAGTACGACCAAATCTTGCTACTATTATCAGATGACCACGAACAAGGACATAAAATAGACAAGTTTAGTGCAATATTATTTTGAAAATAAGCATGTCTTCATTTTGGTGCTCTTGAGGGCAAAACTAAACTTGTTATTCCACTCTAAATTATGTTATAAAGATATCTTTGGGTGCTAGCAATTATGGTAATTAAAAACAATTTACATCTGGATTATTGTCGTTTTGCTTCAATAATGGCATGAGCCAAGCCATCTATTATCTCAATACCTTCCTTTCACTATAGTCCTATGAGATCTAAGGTGGTTGTTGACTTGGTGATTTTTCTCGCATATAAAGAAATAATTTTAGCTGGACAAATGCTCTGGGAGCAAAGATAAGGATAAAGATTCATGAGGAGCATTTCACCAAAGAGAATTTTCATTTCCACTGTTAATGAATCAATAAGTTTATTTTGCCACCCATCTTCTTTGGCTATTGCACCTATGATTGCCCTGTGAAATCTTTATCGCCATCTCCTAATGCCATTCAAAATGCTTGATTTTATATGAATTTTGTTTAATTAAACTTAACCTATAAAATTTTTTAGTCCAACCAAGCCATGTTGTCAATGTGGGTGTCAACTCGAACCTTGAAGTAGGACAACCAAAAATCAAAATCTCATGTAATTAGAAACTCTTGCTGTAGACTTAGAAGGTCAACATGCATATCTTGTGGCTAGCATTCAAGACTATTTGAATGATTGTCATTCTTTTTTTGCTATTTTGTAAGAATTCATGTAATTCAGTTTGCAGTATCAAAAGCATTTAAAAGCTAGTTTCATGCATTATATTAGCTGAGGTCATACCCTGTTCTCTAGAGAAGCACACCTGTACATGAGCATATTCAATATTTTTATGCAAAAATGTAACTTAGGGTAGCTTACCTAAAGTTGTGATCTTTTGAATGAATTCAATACATAACTATATTATGAATCTATGTCAAATATATTACATTAGAACATTTCAATGCTGTAAAATGTTGAAGAAAGACTAAATATGTAATTGCTTATCTTCGCATATTCAAATTCTACATTGCTTTTGGTAAGGACAGTTGAAAGGAGTGTCAGCGATATTAGGGATAAATTATGAAACTGATAACCCTCTTGATGCATTTTAGCTCATTAGATATGGTGTGATTTCAACTTTTAGATTGCTTTTCGAATAGGTCAGATGAATCTAGTATTGCTGATGTTGGATAAATAATGAAACCATAGAACCACTGTACCATTCTGCTCATTAGATATGGTGCTGAGTAGGATGTTATTATGACTTTAGCCCTCTATGCATACTCAGTTGTTCAGCATACTTGGTAACAACATCCTCTGCAAGCAACTCACATGATTCCCAAAGGATTATCATAAATCAGACTCCTAGTGGATCAACCATGGTGTGGAGAGGCTCCTGGACTTAAAGCACCACCAAACCCCCATCCAGTTCATGGGTATGTGGTCTAATTACACCTCAATCCAGGTGATGCAATCTGCAAAAGATGACATCTCCCTCTTTAAGGATCTTGCTATCACTTGTGAAGATGATTGATCTGTAACCACATTCAACGATTTGGTAATCTATGATAGCTATAAAAAAAGCTATAAAAAGACAATGATATGAAATTTATGGTCATAACAACCTGTCATCCAATTGTCCTGCTTGTAGGTTAAAATATCCTTCATTTGTTGCGGTATAATTCAAACAACTAGTTATGCTAACAATGGGCTTATATTACAGTGATCCAAGAATATTTCCTCATAAGCTAGCCAGCCCCATCAACGGGAAATCAACTTTCTTTGTATTTTTTCTAATTTAACATCTTCTCTCGATTTAGCTCTTGACATATATCCCTTCTAAATTCCAAGGGTGAATTGGGTTTGATAATGAATATGAAAGTGTTGAGAACAAGGTAAATGAAAGTTATTGTTCTTTTTCTTTTGCCTTTTAACTCAAGCTAACTTTGTAGGTCAAGGTCAAACCCCTTCCTCAAGACTTCGTGAAGAGTCCTTCCCTTGATCGCATTTGTATATGGCCTCCAGGTGTTTTAGCTTGAAATATACCATTCATATAAAGTAATTCTGCAACATCATCACAATGAATATAGCATAATAACATGAATAGCAATTTATATACAACAATATCATCATAAATGAATAATATAATAACATGAAGTACACATCAATGTATTCATCGAATCAATATCTTCCATCATCAAATCATTAATATTAATAGCAATGATCGTATCTGACATTATTATTTAGCATATCATCTATTTATATATATATCCTTGTGTGCCATCATCAACTTATGTAATATTGCAATCTTATACCATGGATCTCATTCCTTGGTAACAGTGGTGACTAACACGAGGTATGAGGAAGCACTCCTTGATGACTTTATGGTTTCTATATGATCGATAATGATCGGAGAAAATATAGGCTAGAAACATAAAATTATTAACCATGGCATTTAAATCCGGATGTTTCAGTCATAGGTTGTAGGAGTTTTTGTGGGAAAGCCAGCCCCTCATGTGGAAATTCAGATTGAACCAAGCAATTATAGTATCAAAGCTTGTTTCCCCAGTAATGTAACAAAATTCACACAACTCTGTTAGGTGTAATTGCTTATTCATTACCTATTAAGGCTCGTTGAAGGGGTTCAAGCAACAGACCTGTATAACTCATTGCGAGATTTCGTTCTTGTACAAGTATTATGTCTAGTTTGAATCAATTGCTGACACAATTTACTCTCTAATTTATAAATGTGCCTCTGTTAGGTTGTAGGGATAGAAATGAGTGCCCCAGCTGTTGCAGATGCTCAAAGAAATGCAGAAATCAATGGCATAAAAAATTGCAAGTTTGTTTGTGCCAAGGTGATAAAACTAGGAAGTCCAGACAGCATCATGAATTCATTTGCATTTGGTTCTAAACATATACTGCTTGTCTGATTTGATTTTTGGTGGAGGCATTTTATTATTGCACTAATTAAGATGGGATTATTATATGCAGAAGATGTGATTGATTCATTGTTGAAGGAGTATCTCGAATTGCCAGTAGAGATGGCATCAGATATCTCAGATAATGCCACTGACAAGGATATTGACAATATATCCAAGAAAAGTGCCAGTGAATATGGCACGCAGGATAATACTTCTTCAGTGTCTACAAATGACACAAAAATAAAAGGTGACACTATTGCCAAGGAAACTGAACATATTGGTAATATGAGCAGCAAGTCTCCAGGAATCTCCACTGAGACAAATGAGCTTACTGAAAACAAGAAAGAAGAAAATATTTTGGAGCGGTTTAGAGAAGTAGTTGTTATAGTTGATCCTCCACGTTGTGGCCTCCACCCTGTTGTAATCATGTATTGGATTTCAAATGCAATATGACGATTGTTTATGCCTTCACCAAGTAAATATAATATGACTCACATGAAATGAATTTCATAGTTTGGAGTAACTTGTCTGAAATTATTTGTTTAACTTTACAGGTCATCAAGGCTCTTAGAACTCACCCCTGCTTGCGTCGGGTAGTGTAAGCAATCAGAGTGCTTTCCTGTTGTTTTTCTTTGATGAAGTTCATAATCTCGATAGTGTTGTCTTGTGCATCAGACACAAAGAAGAAATGGGGTGGGAATTTAAGACACTCAGATTTAACTTCTTGTGTTGTTTGCAATGTGCAGTTATATCTCATGTAATCCAGAGACCTTAGTAGCTAATGCAATCGAACTTTGTACACCATCAACTGGTAAAGTGGAGAAAGTAAAGGGGAAGAGAGGTGGATACAGACACATGGGCAATGCAGGTCATGCTAGGCAGCGTGCCAAATCCATGCCAGTTTTGGAACCATTTTTCCCAGTCAAGGCAATGGCTGTAGATTTGTTTCCTCATACGTCACACTGCGAGATGGTGATGCTGTTGGAAAGATAGGATTTGGCTTTTGAGGACATTTCTTCATTGCATTTTTAGCCATAGCCAACTGCTCTAAATCTCTTATGGGAGAATATGTTAGTCTTGTGCAATGCGAGTGAGCCTTAAGTTATGCAAATGTGGCGCTCTTGAAGTGCATTTTCAGATTTTGCTAGTGTTGCAAAGTCAGGAACGCACCTGAATTAGATTTTGTTGTGAGCTGTCATCTTTCTCGTATGTTGTTTTTGAGGAATCAATTAAATTTAGTTAGAAAATAGGTTTTCTAATCTCAGTCATCTTTTATTCTTCGACAAGCTCTTTTGTGAGGATAGCCATTTGCATTGGTTGTTAACGATGATACACAGAGTAGGTCACCAAGCTTTACTACCCTATGATGAACAGCTATCACTGGACCCTGCAACTAAAAACCTTAGAGTTCTAAACCTCTTTTTATGCATAGAGGTAAGTGTCTCTACTCAGCTACAGAAGATTAAAATTTGAAAGCATTGGACCATGCTACTACTCAAATGTTGAGGTGGATATTATAAGAGGTTAGCATTTCTACTCGGCTATAGAAGATTAAAATTTGAGGGACCAAGTCAATGTCAAAGATAGATACATAACTATATTATGATGTGAGTCAAATATATTACATTAGAACATTTCAATGCTGTAAAATGTTGAAGAAAGACTAAATATGTAATTGCTTATCTTCGCATATTCAAATTCTACATTGCTTTTGGTAAGGACAGTTGAAAGGAGTGTCAGCGATATTAGGGATAAATTATGAAACTGAGAACCCTCTTGATGCATTTTAGTTCATTAGATATGGTGTGATTTCAACTTTTAGATTTCTTTTCGAATAGGTCAGATGAATCTAGTATTGCTGATGTTGGATAAATAATGAAACCATAGAACCACTGTACCATTCTGCTCATTAGATATGGTGCTGAGTAGGATGTTATTATGACTTTAGCCCTCTATGCATACTCATTTGTTCAACATACTTGGTAACAGCATCCTCTGCAAGCAACTCACATGATTCCCAAAGGATTATCATAAATCAGACTCCTAGTGGATCAACCATGGTGTGGAGAGGCTCCTGGACTTAAAGCACCACCAAACCCCATGGGGTTATGGTGTGTCAGGGTCTTACTACCACCCTCAATCCCGGTGATCACAATCACACTGAGAATGACATCTCCCTCTTTAAGGATCTTGCTATCACTTGAGAATGGATTGATCACAACCACATTCAACAGTTGTGTCCTGCAATGGCTCCAAAAAAAAACTGCAAGGAGCTAGACAGAATTTGAGTGTAACTACCCATCCCATCCCATTGTCCACTCATAGTAGGTTAAAGCAATCAATATTCTGTTTATTTGAGTACATAATTCAAATAACTAGTTGTAGCACAACAATGAGAACATATTATGCTGATCCAAGAATATTTCCTCATAAGCTAGCCAGCCCCATCAACGGGAAATCAACTTTCTTTGTATTTTTTCTAATTTAACATCTTCTCTCGATTTAGCTCTTGGCATATATCCCTTCTAAATTCCAAGGGTGAATTGGGTTTGATAATGAATATGCAAGTATTGAGAACAAGGTAAATGAAAGTTATTGTTCTTTTTCTTTTGCCTTTTAACTCAAGCTAACTTTGTAGGTCAAGGTCAAACCCCTTCCTCAAGACTTCATGAAGAGTCCTTCCCTTGATCGCATTTCCTTGTCTTTCTGTCAGTGTTTTAGCTTGAAATATATTATTCCTTTCAAAATACTAATTTATATACAACATCATCATAAATGAATATAGCATAATAACATGAATAGCAATTTATATACAACAATATCATCATAAATGAATAGCATAATAACATGAAGTACACATCAATATATTCATTCAGATCAATATCTTCCACATCATCAAATCATTAATATTAACTTGATAATCAATATCAACTTGTGTGTCTTTAGCATAATAATGTTTATAGCATAATAACTTGTGTGCCATCATCCATTTCTACATAATATTGCAATCTTGCCGTCTGATCTCATTTCCCTTGTGGTAACTTGTTGATGACTATAAAGGTATGACAGAGGCTTGCTCTTCAATGACTTTTATGGTTTCCTATAATCCAATGATCGGAGAAGACACGGCTATAAACACACAGAAATTAACCATGGCATTACACAATCCAGATGTTTCCAGAGATCACAGTGTAGGAGTTTGTGTGGGAAAGCCAGCCCCTCATGTGGAAATTCAGATTGAACCAAGCAATTATAGTATCAAAGCTTGTTTCCCCAGTAATGTAACAAAATTCACACAACTCTGTTAGGTGTAATTGCTTATTCATTACCAATTAAGGCTCGTTGAAGGGGTTCAAGCAACAGACCTGTATAACTCGTTACTCATTGCAAGATTTCGTTCTTGTACAAGTATTATGTCTAGTTTGAATCAATTGCTGACACAATTTACTCTCTAATTTATAAATGTGCCTCTGTTAGGTTGTAGGGATAGAAATAAGTGCCCCTACTGTTGCAGATGCTCAAAGAAATGCAGAAATCAATGGCATAAAAAATTGCAAGTTTGTTTGTGCCAAGGTGATAAAACTAGGAAGTCCAGACAGCATCATGAATTCATTTGCATTTGGTTCTAAACATATACTGCTTGTCTGGTTTGATTTTTGGTGGAGGAATTTTATTATTGCACTAATTAAGATGGGATTGTTATAGGCAGAAGATGTGATTGATTCATTGTTGAAGGAGTATCTCGAATTGCCAGCAGAGATGGCATCAGATATCTCAGATAATGCCACTGACAAGGACATTGACAATATATCCAAGAAAAGTGCCAGTGAATATGGCACGCAGGGTAATACTTCTTCAGTGTCTACAAATGACACAAAAGTAAAAGGTGACACTATTGCCAAGGAAATTGAACATATTGGTAATATGAGCAGCAAGTCTCCAGGAATCGCCACTGAGACAAATGAGCTTACTGAAAACAAGAAAAAAGAAAATATTTTGGAGCGGTTTAGAGAAGTAGTTGTTATAGTTGATCCTCCACGTTGTGGCCTCCACCCTGTTGTAAGCATGTTTTGGATTTCACATGCAATATGACGATTGGTTATGCCTTCACCAAGTAAATATAATATGACTCACATGAAATGAATTTCATAGTTTGGAGTAACTTGTCTGAAATTATTTGTTTAAACTTTACAGGTCATCAAGGCTCTTAGAACTCACCCCTGCTTGCGTCGGGTAGTGTAAGCAATAAGAGTGCTTTCCTGTTTTTTTTCTTTGATGAAGTTCATAATCTCGATAGTGTTGTCTTGTGCATCAGACACAAAGAAGCAATGGGGTGGGAATTTAAGACACTCAGATTTAACTTCTTGTGTTGCTTGCAATGTGCAGTTATATCTCATGTAATCCAAAGACCTTAGTAGCTAATGCAATCGAACTTTGTACACCATCAACTGGTAAAGTGGAGAAAGTAAAGGGGAAGAGAGGTGGATAGTAGCTAATGCAATCGAACTTTGTACACCATCAACTCAGAAAACATTATGTTACTTACAGCTACTGTCGTGACAACACCAGGTTTCAGAAAATCCTCCAGAGAATCGTATTCAATGTACAAATAAACTGAAGGTGCATACCCTTGATTCTTGAACAGACTGGCGAAAAGCGGCCTGCCCTTGAGGTCGAGCGAACTTGTAGATCCGGCGTGCGCTTGAGGTTGAGCAAATTTGTAAATCCGGCGTGCGCTTGAGGTCGAGCGCGGCTCTGGTACACTGTTATCTCCCACAAGAACACCAATACCATATTTTTGAACTGCATATGTCTGCTATATACCAACTGGAAGGGCCCTAACAACGAACGGACCAGAGAGGGTCGCCCTGGCTCAGCCAGCAAGAAGATCCGTGTCCAGCGGCCAGCCACCTCTCCTAAGTATTGAAAAAATTGGGGCGAATCCCTGTAACTCCCCATTTGAACCCTGTAAATCCAGGCGAATGCCATGGAAATTTGCTCCATAAGAAAAAAATCGGGCGAATTCCATTTTTCCAGGGTTATGCGCCCCTATTTTTGGTGGGCTAATACTTAATTATTAATTATTTTTAAAATATTTATTGGGCTAATTTTTTAAACTATAGAAAATGGGTTTTATGTAAAAAATTAGCCCCATTAAAATTGAAAATCCCTTAAAATTCGCCTTTGGGCTAAAATTCGCCCCTAAAATTATCCCTGAGAATCAGTCGTCCTTAATGAGAAGGAATTATGGCAGAGGAAAAAGCTCCACCAAGCGCTTTAAGCGCAGGTTGACAGAGTGTGAAGGATTACATGGCAGAACGGACAACTCCGATCATTCACCCAGCCTTGGCGACAGTACGTTTAGGAAACTTGCCCTCAATTATGGCCTTAAATGGCTTCCCCGTAGCATGCTTCAACCCTTCTCCATTTTCTTTATTAGCTCCTCCCCACAACCTTTCTGTATCATTCCTGCATTGGATTTTCAATCTGCAGGCTCCTCTTCTAATCTAGATTTCAGCTTACAAAAAGTGATCGGTGCAAGAACAGTCTCAAGCACCATGACGGAAATGAATCCAAGAAGCATCAAAGCCTCACAAGCCCTCAAAAGGGCCATGGACTGTTATGAGGCTTCGGTTCCTAAACACGGCAAGCAGACTATCGAGGTGCTGGAGGAAGAAGTGGAACTGGCTCGAACACACATGGACGACACTAACATTAGTGAGGAGGTTGATTGGCTCGTGGACCCCGGAACTCCATCCACACGTCAGACCCAATTTCTGCAAACACAAGTCGTCGCTTGGCAAGTGAAAACGATGTTGGCCAAGGCCATAGCCATGCAAGGGGCAGCAGTAAAGGAGACGTTTGCGGCGACTTCCATGGCGTCGGCTCAAAACACTGCCCGCCTCGACAAACTGGAGGTTGCATTTAACTCGCTGACCGCGGAATTGAAACAGCATGGCACGGCCCTGGAAAAGTTCGTCCGCCGCTTTGAAATCTATCTCCGCCATGTTCACCATGTCTCCATCGAGCTTCCTTCGGACGATGCGCAGGCCACCGTGATCAGACGGTTCAAGCCATGGGCTCCCACCACAGGCGGTGAAGGCGTCACTTCGGTCGAAGGGGGTCACTCGGGTGCTTCCACTCCAACTATCTAATGGCTCAGCTTTCCCTATGTTTTTCTGTCGACTGGTTAATCTCTGTTTCGTGTCCTATGTTTTCTTACAGTCTTTTTACAATAAATTCTCGGCTTGTAAAAGGCCTCTATGGCCTTCAGAAATATTTTGGTCTAGTTTTGCAATCAAAGGGTGACCCTGCGTGGCAGCCCTGCAGTTTTGTTTTAAGGACTAAGATGGTCAAAGTTCAAGCTACTGCTCAGCTATGTAAAAACTCATTCCTTTGTAAGATCGAAGTGAAGCAGGCCTCTCCGTTATCAAAGCCATAAGTCTTCGCGCACCAAAGTTGTAACCTCTGTTCATATCATAATATATTGATCCTACTTACTTACAAAAAAAAATTTCGAGTAACTTTTTATTAACACATTATATATGCAATGTAATTATTAGAATGTGAAATAAAATAGATTGTTTTATGTAACATATTGTTTTAGATAAAATCTATTCAATAAAATAAATCTATTAAATTTATACTAACTATTGAAGCATTCAAATTTATTGAATTCATTTAAGTTATGTTGAATTTATTGATTGAACTCTATTTAATCCCAAAAAAATCCAAATTTATTTAATGAATAAAATCTAACAAATGCATATAAATCTAGCTAACCCATAAAAACCTAAAAGTATAAATATTTTTATTAAACAAAATAAAATTTATTTATTAAAATCTATTCCAGGCATAAAAATATGTAATATGTAATGGATCTAAACACCATAAAAATATATTGAATTTGTATTAAAAATATATATATATCCATAAATTTTATTGAATAAAATATATCTAAATATATTTATTGAATACAATTTTAATAAATGTCAATAGAAATCTACTGAATAAATTTGAAAAATTATCGGTATTTAATAAATTTATATATATATTTAATAAATTCAATAGATTAGATTTTATACATCTATTAATATCAATAAATATATTAATATTCTTATTACTATTTCTCAATATTTTTGAATTTAATGATAATTTTTCATAAAATAATAACATATTAATATTGAACATTTTACTACTATTATAGTATATTATTAGTATACTAGAAGTAAAAAGATTGGTAAAAGATAACATTAAATGATATTAAATTTATTAAATGGTAATTGGAGTATAAAATTGAATATTAATGATAAAGAAAGTGAATATTAATATTTTGTTCATTAATATGTTTATTAATTTATATTAATATTAATATTAAGATAATATTTAAATTAATATTAATATTAATATAATATTGATATTAATATTAATAATATTTAATATCAATATTAAACAAATATGTATTAGATATTTTCATTAAAAAATAAATTTAATAATTTTAGATTTATTTAAGTTCAATGACATCATATCTCTAGAAATTTTTATATCATTTAATTCATATAGCAATAGGTTATATTATAGCATAGTGTTTATAACGCTAGCCTTAAATACTGTAAGTTGAATATTAGGTGATATCAGGTTTATTTATACCATTAAGATATTAGATTTAGCAACATATTTTTTTTATAACATTAGAATCAACAACATGAAGTTTACTTAGATTTAATCATATAAAGTTTATATCATTTGATTTTTACTAGCATTGTGTTGTTTTGTAATATTACGGTTGGTTAATGTTAATAAAAATGGGTTTAATATTCATATTAATATTTATATTATTATTAATATGTCTACATACATTAATATAAATATTTAACAAAAATATAAATATAAATTTATATACTAATTTTTTTAAACTAAAACTTTCCTTAATATTTATATTATACAATAATATTAATAAAAAAATATTAATAATATTAATATGAATAATAATATTATGTGTATTAATTAATATTGATATGGATATTAACATTAATATTAATGATATTTAATGTTCTTATTAAATAAATATTGAGTCTATAGTAATATGAAGTTTACTCTTAAACATCTATATAAATAATTTCACTAAAATTTAGGTTTAATAAATTTAAATTTATTTAGGTTCAATGACATCATGTTTATATTTTTAGAAATTTTTATAACATTTGGCTCATGTAGCATTATGTTATTTTATAGCACGTAATTTATAATATTAAGTTTTTTAAAATTAATAAAAATGGATTTAATGTTAATATTTATATAGAACATAAATATTAATATTAATATTAAGAAAAAATATTAATATAAACATAAATATTAATTTAAATATAAATATAGATTTATTAAAATTAATAAATTTGCATTTTAAACATTAGGTTTACAAAATTGTGAATTTTTGTTGAGTATTTTAATAATAGTTTTATCACTCATTTCATTTTATACAATATGTATATTTGAAGTTTCGTACATAATCAGTTTGAAATTGAAGTATGTCTATTAAGCATGTCTATTAATATATATGTATTAATTAATATTGACATTGATATTCATATTGATATTCATATTAATATAATATTGGAATTAAAATTAATATTAATATAATATTTATATTAATATTAATATTTTTTATTAGAGAAGGAAGATCCACAGATGCAGTATTTTGTGTCGACGTTTTAGAGCCACTAATTGGTTATATCATGAGGATTTTGAGTGGGCATAAAGAGAAGAGATTGGATGCTCTTCTACCAATGGAAGGGGTATTAGCTAAAAAACTTCTACCACAGAAGCTTGAATACCGCAATTTTGACTCAGTATGGAAGGGGTACTCGCTATAAAACGCCTACAACAAAAGCTTGAATACTACAATTTTGACCCAGTATGGAAGGGGTACTCACTAAAAATATCCTGCCAGAGAAGCTTGAATACCACATTTTTGACCTAGTGTGGAAGGGGTATTCGCTAAAAATATCCTCCCAAATAAACTTGGATACTACAAATTTTCCCTAGTATGGAAGGGGTATTCGCTAAGAAACTCCTACCACTGAAGCTTGAATACTGCAATTTTTACATAGTATGGAAGTAGTATTTGCTAAAAAAATCCTACCACTGAAGCTTGAATACTAATATTTTGACCCAGTATGGAAGGGGTATTCACTAAAAATCCTACCACATAAGCTTGAATACTGCAATTTTGATCCAGTATGGAACAGTTATTCACTACAAAATTCCTAACACATAAGCTTGAATACTGCAATTTTGACCGAGTATTGAATGGGTATTCGCTAAATCTCTCCTACCACATAATCTTGAATAGTGCAATATTGATATTAATATTGTTGATATTTAATATTAACATTAAATATATTTTCCATCTATATATTACTATCAATATTACCATTAAACATCGATATAAATATTTCCATTAAACATTTGGTTTATAGCTTAAGGTTATTTTGCAACATGAGGTTTATAAGATTAGGGTTTTTAACATTAATAAAAATGGGGTATTATGTTTTATGTATATATAGATATATATGTGTATGTTTGGGTGTTTGTGCATGTGCGTAGTAATTTTTACTTTTTTGTTTTGTCTTTGAAATGAAAATATGGAGAATAATGGTGTCTTCTATTATGCCATAGCGGTGCTCAATATTGTTGGAGTGATAAATTTTCTTTCGTATATTCAGAAACATCTTGATATAAAACTTGGCTACCATCCTGCTTTTGTTGATGAGCATATTTGTGTGTAAGATGAAATGAAAATGAATGTAAAATACTTGTTGCATGTGCACCAGAGGGATTCTGGGAAGGAAACTAAAATATTGATTGGAGAGCATGAAGATTCATGATCATTATCCTCTTGATTTGAATTGGTGTTTCTTTTGTCATTTGTCAGGTTGTGTTTTCGAAGAGGCTATTCAATAAATGTATTTCAATGGAGTATTTGAAGTTCGATTTCATAGTGGAATTATTTGATCTAAAGACAAAAAAGAAATATGTTAATTTTAATATTCTTTATTCGATTTCAATGCAAGTGAAATGTAATTTGTTTTCTAATTTTTGTTGTTATGTAGAAAACTGTATATCTCTAGTCTTAAAATGTCCTTTTGTGTTGTTATCCTTTGAATCCAATGTGTTCAATTTAGATCCGTTTTTTTCCTTTCCTATTCTGACTTTGTGTTCTCTCAAAATACATATTGCTCAATTTTTTTTCATTTATGTTCCTTGTCTCCCATGGCAGTATTCCTATTTTATTTTTTTTCTCTTGGATTTGTACTTGTTTGCGTTCCTTTATGGGTCCCTATGCTATATTGATGCCTTTCGTAAATGAAATTATTATTGAGATTTATAATATTAATGTTTGGCCTTCATGTTCTTGTCATTATATCAATATTCTTGAGATTTATAATATTAATATATTCATGTATTGCTATTAATGTATTCATGATTTAAAATTTATTAATTGTTTGTAATGTAATGATATACATATGTTGATGGTTTATCATGTTTTAATGGTTTATAGTGTATTATTATTAATATATTTATATTAATGTTTTGTATTCATGTCTTTATGGTTGGAAATGTGGTTCTTACATTGATTGTGGTTTATGTTTATTATTGTAGTTTTGTATTATTGTATTATTTATGTTTATAGTATTGATGTTATGGCTTTAGGGCTTAAGGATTTTATAATATTTGATATGATATACACTACAAGGAAAAGACCCTCTAGTGGATGTTTTTGAGGAACCCCTTATAAAAATAGCCCAGAAATCCATTTGTAGTGGAGGTTACTAGAGGAGGTTTCCGGGTGAAGGTTTTTTTTTTTTTCCTCCGGTGCATTTCTCATCCTAAACTGCACCAGTGCATTCCACTCGAGGAAGCATCAGTGCGTACAAAAAATTGACACACCGGGACACCGTGAACTCGGTACAAAACTGCTCGATGCGTCTCATTACCGTAGCACACCGGTGTTCTATAAAGATTCAACTCTGGTGTGTCCTAAAACTCCATGCCAAAACTGAAATAGCATGTTGTAGTTGTAAGACACCACCCGGTATGCCTAGAAAACCCGCGCACTGGAATAGGGTTAAATTAATAAAAAATTACGGCCAAAAATCAACATTTTTCACTTTTTTAGTGCTCTGGAGCTCTCAAGAACCGGTGCAAATTTACCTTGCGTGAGGCGCCCTACCATCAGTGCTCCTATTTCACACAGTGTTACTATCCATTGCTCACCATATCCATTTTGAATTTTTCAAAACGGTGGGAAAATTTATTTTTGCAAATTCTACAGCCAATATTCTTCTTCGACGATCAAATGTATAGGTATTTTACTTGTTTTCCATAATTAAACCTTTTAGTGGATTAGTGTTTTAAAATAAATTAAAATTCAACTTATTTTAAAAAAAAATTCCTGCGCGGTGCACTCTAGTCATTCGGCTTGCACCGGTTCGTGGTGCTGCCTATAAATTTAGAGGGCGCACCATGACCGGTGCTAACGGTATCCGCACTGGTTCTGGGGCAGTACCGAAATGACGCATCGTTCTTTTTTAAAATTAAAAAAAAAATTGTGTGCTCGATTACCCGGTCGCACCATTGACCATGTCGAATTGCAAGAATGTGGTGCATTCATGGAAATATCTGCCCCAAGACTGGTATTTTTTTCAACGCACTGCCCACCTGAACTTGACATAGTCAATGGTGGAGTAATGTAAACGACCGCACCGTTGGCTATGTAGTGATGTCAGGAGGGTGGTGCGCTTCATATACTATATGCCCCATGGCGCATAGTTTCTTCAGTGCACCGCCCTCCCAACATGGGTACATATTCAACGGTGTTGTTTATTATACCACCATACTATTCACTTTCTAACAATGCCAGGAGGGCGGTGTGCTGAAAATTTCCAGGTGCACCACCTTCGGTGCGCAATAGAAACAGATGCACATGTACTGGTGCATGCCTATTTTTTATGGCGGACCGACTATTTTTTTTTTTTTAATATATATATATATATATTCCTAAATACATGTATCATTTAATTAAAAAATTGTATTTGATATGTCAATAATTCAGCGACGTCAAAGGAGAGAAGAAAGGGAGCAACAACAACAACAGGCAGACCAATATAACATGGTTCACCTATAGGAGGCACGAGAGAGGGAGAGAGATATGTACCCTCACCCTATTACAGCAGCCACCTAGGAACTCCTAAGGGGGATAGGTCTCCTTAAGTTCTATGATGAGGGTACATCCCTAAAGGGCCATGCTGGGTTTTTTGCGATAGCTTATCCACAGGTGGAATGCCCACCGACAAGCTTTCCAGGTTGGTCTTGACTAGTGGTACTCACCTAATAAGGAGGACATATATTTCATTACTGGCCTATCAAGGATAGGGTTGGATTTTCCCTCTTTCCCATAGGTCCCCATTGGCTATGCAGCACGAAGTCAGTTGGTGTACTACCATAGATACATTAGTGCGGATATACTGTCTCCTATAGATTTTTAGGTCTGCAGAGGTGAGTTACATATTGCTTCATCTAGTGGAGAGGATGTGAGGTGCCTCTCACTAATGATTTATACCATTTCATACCATACCAGTGACGGGAAACACATTAGTTTTTCGCTTCTATTTTATGTTAATTATTTATTACAGGCACCATGACTTCTGAGTTGGTCTGCCATTTTTTTGCGGAAATTATCTACAACTTTAGATAGATGTCATGCTCAAGCACATGGGAGGGTGAACTTCCCTTTTGATTTAGAGCTATTTTGTTTATTTCTTCATAGGTTTCCAGAGATAAGGCCTACTTTTTTTCGACATCCTCGTAGGTTGATGCTACATGTACGGATGCAGATGCGGGGATAGATTATGCCCAAGACGCACGAGTCAGAGTTTTCCATGAGTATATCACATGATGCACTGGATTTGTTGGCCAGTGTTGATGAGAATCCCTTCGTTCTAGTCCCTTGTCCATATACTATTTTGTATTGGCGAGGATGTGCCAACATCTTCTTCACAGATGATGAGTCGCCCAATGATAGAGGTAATATTATTGTTTTATTTAGATTTATTCGAACATGTTCTTTAACTTATTTTTATTAAAAAAACTAATGAAATTGTTTAATTATTGTTTTGTACTTATATATATTTTGTAGACATTGGGTCATTTGATGGTGATGAGATGCCATCGCCACCAAATGATCCAGGTGTAGGCTTGACACTAGATTTAGGATGGAGTTGGGCGACCAAATCTGTGCACTGCTTTGGGAGGGCGGAGTCAGGCCCACCACTATGAGAGAGATACAAGCTTATGCCAGGATGGTAGAGATGTGAGAGGAATGTCACCTGACATGTTGACCCTAATGTAGCATGTCGTAGGTGCTACCAGCTTAGTGACGTAGTTGAGGAGGGCCCTTCGACATAGGCATGGTCGATACATAGTACGTCGACAGTCGAGCAGCGACGCATCATCTAATTATCACGATGAGGGGAGTGATCATTGTTCACATCACGCCGCAAATGAGAATCGTGCAGCATCGACCAACATTCATGATCATGAGCTGGTTGGACCATCCACGATGAGTCAACCTTCTCATCATCGACCTGATCATGAGTTATGTTTGTGTTGTGATGACGTTATACAATGCTTTTGTTTTGTTATATGATCATGATATTCATGATTAGATGACGTTAGCGAATTTGAATGTGCTTTTTAGTCAAATGTGATGTTTGTATGATTGTTATCATGATCGTGATGTTTATTTACTTTAATATTAAATCATGATATTTATTAAATATTATGTCGTGATTGTAATTTTAATTTTAATTTTAATTGTATGTAAAATTGTAATTGTATTTGTAATTGTAATTAATTGTAATTATATGTAAAACATTTGTAAAATTTTAATTGTAATTCTAATATAATTTTAATTTCTTGTTAAATGACTGTAATTGTAATTTTAATTGTAATTATTTATATGTAAAATTCTAAAATTTTAATTGTAATTGTAATTTTAATTTTACAACATTGTCTCCATGGCAGTCGTATCCCTTAAGTAATTATCCATACCAACCTCTATTTGATTGCCTCCATTGCCAGCGTGTGAAGAACTACTATTTTTGTACTCATTCTTAATTGGTGAATCTGGACGTAGTGGGAATTGAATCGGTGGTTGATTCAACCATTCTTGGTATCGTTCCTCTCCGATTTTTTCTCTTAATTCAGCCTTCTCTCGATTTGACATTGTCGTGGGGTGCAACGTATGATGGCAGGTAAGTTGCTCATCATCACTAGAATCCTAATAATTTGAAAAAATATGTTTGAACATGATTAGTACAAAGTCTATGATATAAATTAGTAAGAACATTGACAATGCATGATTAATTGGTTTGACATTGAAATAACTACATTAATATACCAAACAATTATTACTACCATCATTGTCACAAGATTGTGGCTAGAAGATGAAATATTTTACAATTGTCACGGTGAAGCAGTTATCAATTTTCATCTACCAAATGCACCTCGCGGTATGTTGCTCCTGATAAGAGCTTCTAATGTTTTGGAGCTATTTGAATGTTTTGTGCATCTGAACTCAATTCTGAATTTGCATGAACTTGCAAATTTTTATACATTATAAATTTTATTAAGCTGATTGACATGGATAAAAACCATAAATTCCATTATATAATGAAAATATAAATAAAATCTGAAGTAAATATTACGTCTCGAGATGGATAGGGAGAACTGTGTGATGGACTTTGAGAAATATTAAGGAACAAACTGGATTTTGAAGAATTGTCCATTCGATATAATTATGATATTTTCTCCATGAATTTGCACAAAATCAACAATAATTTTGGTGTACACACCTAAAATAATTTTAGTGCCTTAAAAATGGACTTATTGCTATCGGTGCTAATGTACAGATAAGCACATGGATTCTTTTTATTTACTGTGCACCAGTTCCATGTTATTAATTGACACATTGGTACTGTGTTATTAATTTATGCACCGGTGACGAAAAGCCGCAAATAAAAAAGGTGCAACTTTATTTTTTTTAAGTGGAAAAAAACGGTAAATTGAAAAATGGGCGGAAAGATATTTTCGAAAATTTAATTTCATAAAAAAAAAAATTAAATACTAAACATTTTTCATTATTTCACTATTTTTGCAAACAAATTCAGCCAAAGATTTGCACAAGACATACCTGGAGCAAGAGAGCACGAGAGCATTGTGGAGCAATGAAATACTTCCGAACTAAACTATTAAGACAATTAGAATTCCAAACCTTGGGGATTCAAACCCTGTAGCATAGAATTTCAAACGATCTCAAGATTAAATTTTATTGTCTTTTTACTTTTTCTGCAGTATTTTTTACGACGTAAAATATTTAAATTTATTATTCATTTTTCAGAAGAAGAAAAAAAAATCTATTTTACCCTAAACCCTTCATTATTTTTGTTTCTGCCCTTACTTCTTCTTGTTTCTGTGATTTCAGAATTAAAGATTTTCATTTTAGATTTATAGGGTTTGTATTGCTATATATATAGGTGTATGACATCTAACCCACAAGACGACTTGCATAGTCGGATCCCACTCCATGTCTGCCCTTGCGTGAATTTTTAAAAAAAATGATTTTTTTAAATCGGTACACCCTATGTAACCTAGTGCAATGGTACACTGTCTTATCAGATTGCAGCACGCATGTACTGTTCTCTAAAAAAAATTAAGAACATAACTTTTTAATCTGTCACTATATGTAAAATAGGGCACCGGTGCACTATTTCACTATAGCACACCATGCATGTACAGTTTGGCAAAAACAATTTTTTATTTTATGTGTTAATTGGTGCACCATTTAACATATAACACACCGAGTCTCCTTGTTGAAAGAGAGCACCATAAGGTGGTCCCCTTTTTGCGCAATGCATTTATAAGAATAGGTCACACTGCCCCCTCCATGACACGATATGCTACAAAAACTAACACTAAAGGATTTTTATTAATTGTTCTGTGTTATTTGGTGCGTTGGTTAACACATAATGCACCGGTGCTCCTTGTTGACATAACGCATCGTACGGTGTTTTATACTATGTTGGCGGTGCATTTATAAGAACATGACACACCGACGTCAGTACGTACAGCATTAAAAGCACACTGGTTTCTTGATTCTTTTTTTACCTGAAAATTTGAGGATTATTTTAAAATTATATCAATGAATTATATGGTACAAGTTTCATATTGATAAAAAACTGGCTAACAGGAGATCAAGTAACAAAAATAATGATAACACATCAAGAACAGAAAAAAGGGCAAGTTCTTTGTAAATTCTTTAAAAAAAATATTATTTTTGAACTGTATGTAAGTTTAACTAATATGTATTGTTTACTGTGTATCATGCAGAGCCATAAAATGACGAAGCTCGATAATATTATTTCTGATCTAGGACCAGAAGAAAGTAAAATCTTGATGGAAAATTTGCAAAAGGATGAATCAAGTGAATGAAAAAATATTATCAATCCAATATGAGTTTCTTTTTTTAATTTCATTAATAATATACTTAAAATTATTAGATAACATGTTTCAAACAATCTATTAATTCACACATGTTTAATGTTCTACAGGGACCAACAACTCAAAAAATTAATTTTCTTCTAAGAAAAGAAAAAAATTGAGCATGCAAATGAAAATGAATTGATCCTTACCTGATCTGGACTGGTGTTGGAGGTTAACGAAACGGGGAAATTTTTTTACAAAATTTTGAGGGATCTAGTGGAATGAATGTATAGATGTTCTTTCCACTTACAATACAAAAATCAATCCATTGAATACAAGAACCAAATTTTATCTAAAGTACAGGAAGAGTTTCCGAAGAATTGGCCAATGAGGCATCTCACACTTTTAATAGAAAAAACATACAACAAAAAAGAAGAAGGAATGAAAAAGTAATATTCCTTTAAATGCTTTTCTAGAATTATTTATAAATATCACTCTTGTTATATTTACTTTTCATATATCAATATAAAAATTAAATAGTTTATTGTTGTGTTACATTTTCAGGAAGATTATGAAAATCTCAAAACATGAACGAGTTGATATCAGAAATATGCTAGTAGGAATGTCAAAAAAGGTGTACAAGGAGATGGTCAAAAAATGGACAAAATTGCATCGTAGGAGGAGCCATATAAACAACAACATGCTTCAAATGTAATATGTAATCATTTAATTTTTCGATTAGGTACAATAAATAAACAATTGACCATTAAATATTAATTTTCAAGTATTTTGTTGTGGAAAATAAAAAAAAATGGAACCCATTCAGCACATAAAATAGGACGAAAAGGACGAAAAGGGTTGATATCTAAGTTTGTGAGTAATAATTGTTACTTCCTTATAACAACTTAAATATATTTCATTTTTGTATATTTTAAGTTGACTTACAACAATCATCATTGAATGTCTCTAAACAGGTGCTAACATAAAAAGAACAACCATCAAAGGAATTGATTGACATTGGATTAAATATGGGTTGTGAGTATATGTTGGCATATCAGAAATTAATGGTGGAATTTATAAGAATCTATCGATCTTGATCTACTTAGCTCCGTTTACAATTAATAGAACAAAAAAATCTTTTATATTAAATATATGATTTGTTATGGGGTATAAATCTTGTGGGAAATAACGTATAGAATTGCACCAATAGATGAAATTTTGAAAGATGGCATGAATTTGGTTTTGAAAAAATGTGTATAGTTCATGAGTCAATTGTTGCTATGGTACATCATTTCTTTTCAATTTACATTTATGTATATTATTTAATATTGCAATTTTCATCATTCTCACCAATGTATATACAGTCATTACAGTTTATTTTTATGTTTGTAGATGGAAGGTAAAGAAGAAGAAAACAGTCGACATCGTGAACAAAACATTCCTCTAAATAACCCATGTCATGGAAATAGCTCGAGAAGTGACAATAGTTCAAGCGAAGAATTGTATTTTTTAAAATATTTGTCTGTAAAATCAGACGTTGTGTTTAATATAATGGACATAGTGTCCCAACTAAAAGACAAAGGGATACCAATAACTGTCCCATTTTGTATGACAAAGAGTCTCTTATTCATATATATATAATAAAATATGTTTTAATTTATTATATAGCGATATCCATCGTCGTTGTGAAATGTAACATCATTGATTAAATATATGGATGATTAAATATTGTAATGAAGAGATGTGAAATCTAATGATATGATATAACAAATTAATCCAAATATCACATTCAAATGAACTAATAAAAATTTAATTGATGTGAATACTGTTATAAGATATGTGTCGTTTTTTGATGAATAATGAATTTTAAAAAATCACAATAATTATGATATGACATAGAAAATTAATCCAAACATCACATTCAAATGCACTAATAAAAATTTAATTGATATGAATACTGTTATAAGATATGTGTCAGCTTTTGATGAATAATAAATTTTAAAAAATCACAATAATTGCACTTTCACATGTCGATGTTTCTAAAAAATAAAAAATGAACACTGGTGCCTGTCAATTACTGTACACCAGTGCGTTTGTATGATAAAGCGCACCAGTGCGTTTCTATGACCTATGGGCACCGCACAAATACCAATATCAACTATAAATCTTGATGCATTTGTGCGATACAACGCACCAATGCGTTTATGTGAGACTAGTCGTCGGTGCATTTGTACGACCTATGGGCACTGCACAAATATCGATACGAATTAGAACAATCGGTATGTTTGTGTGATACTACACACTAGTTCATTTCTATAATACTATGAACCGGTGCATTGATACCACCTATGGGCATCGCTCAAATCCCAATACCAATTAGAATGGCTCGATGCATTGTATCTTCTACAATGCACGCGGTGCGGTTTTAGACATTTACGACCTGGTGCATGTACCTTCGACTGCCCTGTGTTTACCATCTGGATGACACACACAAGGATTTTTACTATAAAATGCACTGATGCGTTGACACCTTAATAGTGCACTGATGAGAAAAACATCTGTAATAACCTTCGGCCGCCCCGTTTTTTTAGTTTTGTTGCCATTAGAAGCTCGGATAAAACCTTCGTTACCAAAAATAAATGTTGTATAAAATGTTTCTTTGACAATTTTGGCCAATTTTATAACACTAAAAACCTCCTTTATAACCTCCGCTAGAGGGTCTTTTCCTTGTAGTGATAGATTCTTTCAATTTTAAAATCAGCCATCGTCTTGATATTATGGCGAAGATTGTCTTGATATGAAAACCACAATCAAGCATGGTGAATCATGGTCAACCATGGTCCAATGTCACATTATAGCAAATATTGTCTCAATCTTAAAATCAACAAGGGTTAAGCATAGTTGCACATGTTTATTTTTGGGTTTATGATATTTATCTCAGGGTTTAAATATATTGGGTTTATGATATTTATCTTAGGGTTTAAATAGATTGGGTTTATAATATTAATCCATTTGGGTTAATATTATTCCCTTGGGTCTATAATTGCTTGGGTTTTTAGTATTTATCCATTGGGTTTATTACTAACTTTGGTATATAATATCAATCCCTTGAATTTATTATTCCAAGGGTTTATATTCCTAGGGTTTATAATATTAATCCTTATGTGTAATATATATCCCTTAGGTTTATAACGACGGGCAAGCGTTGGGTTTATAAATTTCTTGGGTTTATCATGATCGGTGAAATATCAATTTCTTGCATTTATTAATATAAGGGTTCCTATTCCTAGGTTATAATATTATTCATAGGGTTTATAATATTAATACTATGGTTTAATATAGATCCCATGCATTTATATTCTCAGCAAGCATGGTAAACCATGGTCCAATCTCACATTGTGACAATGATTGTCTCAATATGAAAATCAACCATTTTGAACCATGATCCTATGTTGCATTGTGACAAAGATGGTCTCAATACAAATATCAACCATGGTCTAATGTCACATTATGAAAAAAATTGTCTCAATATGAAAATCAAATATTGTAAACCATTTTCAACCATCGTCAACCATGGTCAATCATGGTCAACTATGGACCAATGTCACATCATGATAAATATTGTCTCAATATGAAAATCAACCATGGTCAACCATGGCCATCCTTTTGCCAACGTCGGATTGTGAAAAAGAATGTCTCAATGTTAATATCAACCATGGTGAACCATGTTTATTTTAGGGTTTATAGTATTTATCAAAGGGTTTATATACCTATTTTTTATAATATTGATCCATTGGGTTTAATATCACTCCCTTGGGTTTATAAACAATTGGTTTTTAGTATTAATCCCTTGGGTTTATTATTTCCTAGGGTATAAAATTACTCATAGGGTTTATATTATTAACCTTGGGTTTAATATAAATCCCTTATGTTTATAATCATGGTCAACCATGGTCAACCATGGTCCAATGTCACAATGTGACAAATATTTTGTCAATATGAAAATCAACCATGGTGGAATGTTGCATTTCGAAAAAACTTGTCTCAATATGAAAATTGACCATGGTCAACCGTGTTTATTTTAGGGTTTATAGTATTTATCTTAGGGTTTATATTCGTTGGTTTTATAATATTAATCCATTGCATTTATAATACCTTGGGGTTTATAAACCCTTGGTTTTTAGTATTAATCCATTGGGTTTATTAATATAAGGGTTCATATTAAAATTGTTAAAAAAATTGTCACACTATCAATGTTGTAGTGATAGAATTATCATCGAACTATAACACTCTCCAACATTGCAGTTTGACAAGCATCATCGCAATGTAACAATCATTGTCATAAGTGTCACAATGATACATTACATTGTAATTTATTTGATGTTACATTGCGACAATGAAACAATTAGTTTTTAATATTATGGTTTATAATATTAAGTTTAATCCAAAATTTTAATATTAGTCATAGGTTTTAATATTGATCTTATAGGTCTATAATATATATCCTTTGATTTTATTAATCTGTTGGATTTATAACATTACAAATCCCTATGTTTTATTAATCCCTTGGGTTCATAATATTAATAATACTTTTAGTTTATTAATCCCTTTGGTTTATAATATTAATAATACCTTCAGTTTATTAATCCCTTAGTTTTTAAATATTAATTCATGGGGTTTGTTAATCCCTCTTGTTTTTAATATTGATCCCTTGGGTTTTTTTATCCCTTCGGTTTATAATATTTATATCTTGGTTTTATAATTTAGTCCCCTGGATTTATAATATTATTAATCCCTTGGTTTATTAATCGCTTGGGTTTAAAATATTAATTTCTAGGGTTTATTAATCCTTTCAATTTATAATATTAACAAAAGTAGGGTTTATTAATCCTTTGGGTTTACAATATTAATTCATAGGGTTTATTAATCCATTTTGTTTTTCATATTGATCCCTTGCGTTTTTTGATCACTTCGGTTTATAATATCTATTATCCCTTGGGTTTAGTAATTCCTTGGACATAGAATATTAAACCATTGGGTTTATTGATCCCTTCGGTTTATAATATTAATAATATTTAAACGGGTTTATTAATCCATTTAGTTTAAAATATAATTCCTAGGTTTTATTGATCCCTAGAGTTTGTAATATCAGTCCCTTGGGTTTATTGATATCGCTGGTTTATAATATTAATAAGTCCTTTGTATTATCATAATAATCCCATAGGTTTACTCATCCCCGTGGTTTATCAATATTAATAATCGCTTGGGTATATTAATCCCTTCCGTTTATTAATAATTTCTTGGGTGTATTAATCACTTGGGTTTATTAATATTAATAATCCTTAGAGTGTATTAATCTCTTGGGTTTATAATATTAATAATACATTGTGTTTATTAATCTCTTAGTTTTACAATAGTAATGACTTGGGTTTATTAATGCCTTCAATTTATAATATTCATGTTAAGGGTTTGTAATATTAATCTCTTGGGTTTATAATGTTTATTAGTTGAGTTTATATTTTTTTATTTTAGTATAATAATTTAAAATGTATATAGTTTATATTATTAATATACTCCAAGAAAATTATATATATATATATATATATTACTGAGAATGACATAGTGGTGTGAGAAATAATTACATGTTTTAAATAATAACTAAATAATATTTATATGTCAATTATAAAGTTTGAACTATAACTTCTAATATATTATCAAAATTTATGCACTAACATAATATTATTAAAGTATATTATATTATGTATTCTAACAAAATTTTATAGGAAATTGTTATATTATAATATATTGTACATATTATTATATTACTATTACATCATGTTATTATACAGTAATAATTGTTAGATATATTTATAAATGCAAATTATCTCTTGTTGATAATAACTATATAAATAAAAATAGCGATATTATTGTATATTTACATAATTATAATTATATATACAAGTATAATTGTGTAAAAATACAATAATATAATTATTTAATTATTGATCGGATTCCGTAGTGCATTATGTTAGATATAATTTTTCGGGATTCGACTCCGTTAAGTAAGTCATTCATCTATGAACATTTCCATGAGAGGTAGTCATAACTGACTAATTTTTCTTTATTTTTGAATAGTCCACTTAGCACTCACTGCATTGGTTGATGCTCACAGGGGTGAATAAGTGGGACTGAAACTAGTGAAATGAATCACATAGCATAAATCATCACTTCCGGGACTTGCACCTCGTAACCAAGACTTCCCGAGAGGTCATCCATCCCAAATTTCCTCTAGCTCAAGTGCGCTTAAGTATGGAGTTTTCCCCACAATCAAGCCCACTTATCTTGCTACCCCATTTGAAAAACCTTAGCAATTATTGTGCCTCATTAACCATTGAAGTAGAGCTCCCTTTACTCTTTGTATTTAAGTATTGAGGGGTTTCTGCAGTGCATTTTGTTAGATATCATTTTTTGGGATTCAACTGCATTAAGTAAGTCATTCATCTATGACCATTTATACGAGAGGTAGTCGTAACTGACTAATTTCTCATCATTTTTTAATAGTCCACTTGGCACTCATTGCATCGGATGATTCATTTCACTAGTTTCAATCTCACTTCTTCACCCCTACGAGCATCACCCAATGAAATGAGTGCTAAGTGGACTATTCAAAAATCATGAGAAATTGGTTAGTTATGACTACCTCTCATCGAAATGGTTGTAGATGAATGACTTACTTAACGTAGTTGAATCCCAAAAAATGATATCTAATATCGTTATTTTTATTTATATAGTTATTATTAATGAGAGATAATTTGCATTTAACAAAAAATATCTAAAAATTCTTAATGTATTGAGTGGTGGATATACGTATATCCGTATATCAGTCATATTGATGAATGTGGATATAGATTATATCATATACAACTATGCACTTATTTCAACCACATTGACATTTGTAGTTGTGTCAATTATAATATTCTATAAACTACGATTTATATAGAAATATATATTCCAGAATTCGGAATTATCTTTAAAGATGAAGTCTAGATTTCCCTATACATTAAAATTTAATTAAACATGAATATTATCTTGGGAGCTGTGGAAAAATAGACCATGATAAATGGAAATAAATTTATCTACTTTTTGTCACCTTCAAGATTGTATTTACTACATTTCTGATGGAAGGATTCCCGAATATTTAAAAAAAAAACCAGTGTGAAGGGAAATTAATATTCCACAACATATGCTGGAAATACTAAGAGGGGGTGAATCAATACTTCTTATCAATTAGCACTTTTAAATATTTTTAGAGAATTAGTTAATATTCAATTATTCTTGATGTTTATCGAGTAACAACAATAAAAAATAGAACACAATAAGCACAGGAATTTTAGGTGGAAAACCCCCTCCAGGTCAAAAACCACTGAATGTTTTCCTTACAAATCCTTTATTCTTCAGCCCCAACTGAAATGAAAGGTACAACTTCATAGAATTATACAAAATCATTCTTCTCTATCTCTGATTGGAAGGAAGCCCCGACACTGTTATGAAACCAGTTCCAAAAATAGAAGAAAAGAGATATCAACGCCTTAGAAATAAGTCACTTCGAGCGGGCAACCTCCAATACATTACATAAATGAACAATTCTTGGATTATTTAAATTAAAAAACCTCCTTTCTATATATAGGAGTCCATGGGGCCACAATGTAATCCTAGTGGGGCCACAATGTAATCCTAGCCGACCTAACCATAATAATTTATGGGCACAATAATAACAATATGGGGCTTACAGGGCTACAATAGTAACAATAAGGGGGTTACACTAACAACAATAAGTGACTATAATAGTAATATGGGGACCTAAGATGCCGCTCTCCTTCAAAAAAGTGTTGTCCTCAACGCTTGAGTAGCTCTGGGTGCTTCTGTATAAAATTCTCATCCTCCCATGTAGAATCTTCAGTCGGTAAGTTCTTCCACTTGATGAGATACTTTGAAATTGATCGATTCCGTAGCTGTTGAGTTCTTGTTTCTGTGACCGCTTCAGGTTCCGATATGATTTTTCCTTCCTGATCAAGTTCTGGAAATATTGTTTGAACTGGAATATTTTCACCTATAACCTTCTTTAAGCAGGAAACATGGAAAACTCGATGCACTCGTGAAGAAGCAGGAAGCTCCAATTTGTATGCCATAGTACCAATATTTTGCAACACCTTGTAAGGACCATATTACTTTGGGGATAATTTATTATCCTTATTAGATTTCTTGAGGGACATTTATTTGTATGTTTGTAGCTGTAAAAATACCCAGTCTCCTACATCAAAAATTATCTCGCTACGATGTTGATCTGCCTGTTGTCTCATTCGATTTTGTGCCAAATTCAGGTTATCCTTTAAGAGTTGGAGAACTTCTTGTTGATGCTCGATGTGATCTTCCACTGCTTTAACCTTTGATTTTTTTCTTAAAGATGATGTGATGGATGGTGGATGATATCCATAAAGTGCCATAAATGGGGTCATTTTTGCTGCAGTATGGAAGGAAGTGTTATACCACCATTATGTGAGAGGTAACCACTTGACCCATTCTGTTTGTTTATTAGATACAAAACAATGAATATATCCTTCCAAACATTTAATTACTATCTTAGTTTGACCATCGGATTGAGGATGATAAGATGAGCTATGAGCTAATTGAGTACCCAAACAAGAAAATAACTCCATCCAAAAATTTCCAGTAAAAATGGGATCTTTGTCGCTCTCAATAACCCTTGGGTTTCCATGTAGATTTTGAATTGTGTCCATAAATGTAGTAGCAACTGTACTTGCTTTAAATGGATGAGATAATGCACAAAAGTGTGCATACTTGGTAATTTTATCAACTACCACCATGATGACACTCTTTCCTTTGGACTTAGGTAAGCCTGTGATAAAATCCATTCAAATCTCCTCCCAACGTTGACTTGGAATGGATAAAGGTTGTAGAAGAACCGAGGTCTTAATTGTCTCAACTTTATTCTGCTTACAAACCAAACATTCCACCACAAACTTTTGAATATCAGATTTAAGTCCATCCCAAAAAAAATCTTTCTTCACCCTGTGGTAAGATTTTAAAAATCCTGAGTGTCCTCCTAAAGGAGAAGTGTGCAATTCCAAAAGAATCTTTTGTTTTAGATGTGAATTCTTACAAAGATATAAGTGATATTTATACCATAAGGAATCATTTTTGCAACTAAATGTATCAGATGTACTAGGATCTTGTTGCAACTTTTGAATGAGTGTCCACACTTCTTCGTCCTTCTTCCATTCATCTCTTGCTTCGGTTATCCAATCTGGTTGGATAATAGAAATGGCACAAAGCAATTCTTCCACCTCTTCATTCTTTCTTGAGAGTGCATCTTCAAAAACATTTAGCTTCCCTTTTTTGTATATTATTTCAAAGTCATAACCCAACATCTTTGTGACCCATTTTTGCTGCACTTTTGAAGACAGTATTTGTTCCAAAAAGTGTTTAAGACTATCATCATTAGTTGTTACCTTGAAGTGTCTTCCCATTAGGTAAGTTCACCATTTCTTTAGTGCATACAGTATTGCTAAAATTTCCTTCTCATAAATAGGTTTCTGTAAATACTTTCCTTTAATTAGACGACTTTCAAAAGAAATGGGCCTTCCTTCTTGCATTAAAACAACACTAATTCCATTTCCTGAGGAATCACATTCCACAATAAAGGTTTTTCTGAAGTCTGGCATAGCTAAGAAAGGTGCTAGGCACATTGCCTCTTTAAGATGTTCAAAGGCCTTAATTTCTTTAGGAGTCCATGAAAATGCATCTCTCTTCAATAATGTTGTTAGAGGTGCTGCTATTCTCCCATAATTCTTAAAAAACTTGCGATAATACCCTGTTAACCAGAGAAATCCTTGCAACTACTTTATGGTTGTGGGGACTTCCCATTCCTTAATGGATTTAATTTTTTTGGGGTCTAACTTAACACCCTCGTGAGATACAATATGACCCAAATATTCCACCTCTTGTACTCCAAAGAAAAATTTGGATGTTTTTTCATATAATTGTTTCTCCTGCAGTAGTTTGAGCACCCTGTCAACATGTTGAACATGATCCTTCCAAGACCTTTTGTAGATTAGTATATCATCAAAAAATACTAGCACAAATTTTCTAAGGAAGGGTTTGAAAAAGGAATTCATCAACCCTTGAAATGTAGAAGGTGCATTGGTAAGGCCAAAAGGCATGACCAAAAATTCATAATGACCCTCATGAGTTCGAAATGATGTTTTCGAAATATCTTCAGTATTCATTCTAAATTGATGATATCGTGAACGAAGATCCAACTTGGTAAAATAAATTTATCCATGTAATTCATCCAATAATTCATCAACCATAGGAATGGGAAATTTATCTTTAATGGTGAGCTTATTGAGCTGCCTATAATCTAGACACATGCTCCATGATCTATCCTTCTGTGTACCAATACTATAGGAGTAGAGAAAAAAATCTGACTAGGTTGAATTATACCCACCTCTAACATTTCTGCAATCATACGTTCAATTTTTCTCTTTTGGACATAAGGATATCTATAAGGCCTGATGTTTGGAGGAACACTTCCTGGAATCAAATGAATAGCATCATCATAATCATGAATAGGTGGGAGTCCTTTTGGAGTTTCAAACACCTTGGAATGATTGTCCAAGACTTTTTGGAGATCTACAGAAATAGATGATTTTGATGTTGGAACTTCTAGTGAGCATAATTGTGCAATTACGCCTCGTTGTTCTTTATTTAGAAGCTTTTTCATGACATTAGAGCTTATTATCTTTCCAGGCTTCCCTGCAATACCCTGTAATTTGACTTCCTTTCCTTCTGAAAAAATTTTGAAGAAAATTTCTTGAAAATTAAAAGCTACTGTCCCCAAAGATTGTAACCATTGTACTCCTAGTACAACATCAGAACCTTGCATAGTAATGGAAAGAATTGGACTATTCAATACATATTCCCCCATGGTTAGCTTGATGTTATGGAATTTTCTAGAGAAATTTATAGTTCCTCCATTTGCAACCATCACTTGACATTCTGGTGTTGGGTATAGGAAACAATTCAATTCCCTGGCTACCTTATGGGTATTACCAGAAAAATCAACACTATTACCTTTTTCTTCTTGATATTTCCTTCTATCTTAATAGTTTGGGGAGTGGTAATTCCTGCCAATGCATTACATTATATGGTCAGACTCATTTCTTCCCCTTCTAGGGTTTTTTATTGATGTATATCCTCTTCTTGTTTATTTTCTTCTTCCTCTTCACAATCTATGTAAATTAATTTCTTCTCAGCACACTTATGACCTTTAGTGTATTTGCTATCACAACTGTATCAAATACCTTCTTCTCTTTTTTCTTCCAATTTTTGTGGTGTCCACCTTGTAGGTTGTGGAAATCTAGGCATAGAAACACTTCCTTCTTTATAGAAGTGAGTGGTAGGCTTCCTTGTCGCCATAATTTTACATTCAATTTTTCTTGCCAACCTGAATGCCTTCTCCAATGAATCAGGTTCCAAAACGCGAACTTCATGTTGGATGTTATCCTTTAAAGTACCTATGAAGAGATCAATCTTGTGTTCCTCTGGAATACGAATTACCCTTATATTCAATTTTTGAAAGTCCTCAATGTGCTCCCCCACTAAACCCTTTTGTTTGAGATTTATCAATTAGCTAAAGAAGGTTTTGCTCTTTGTATCCTCACAATGTGCTATCATTTCCTTCGTAAAAGTTGACCAAGTGACAATTTTTTTACGGGAGCAAAGCCATCGATACCATACAAATGTATTTTGTTCTAAATGTAAAGTTGCAATGTGTAACTTTTGTGTGTTATACACATTATGGAGATTAAAATATTGCTCCATCTGTAGTATCCATGTTACAGGATCCTTTCCATCAAACTTCCTCATATCCATTTTTGGAATATGGTGGTTCTTCCCGTCAACATTAGAGTTTATGAAATCACGATTAACATTTATTTTTTTCTCATCATGAGTTTCCTCTACTATTTATTGTATCAACTTTATCAAATCTTCCATGTCTTCTTTTAGATCATTCTTCATGTTTTCCATTTTTTCATTGATCTTAGCTTCCATGTCATCCATCTTAGATTCCATTCCAGCTTCCATACCATCTATCTTAGATTCCACGCCTTTCTTCAAACCATCCATCTTATTTTCCACATCTTTCTTCAAAAATTCCATGTCATTTTTTGTTTCTCTTTGGGAGAGCGAAATTTGTTGCACTTTCTCTTGTAATTTTGATATGTCATGTTGTCATTCTTCCTCTTCATGAGTCATAGTAGAGCCTTCTAAAGGCTTAATGGGTGTTGAATTCTTTTTAGGGGCCATTTTAGAAACCAATACTGATATCTATTCTACAATATGCCCTTGGAATCAATTCAACTTGATTCTTCAAACAAGACTTATGCAATTTGGGAAACAAAATACACACCTTTTACTTTCTTTTGCACAGCTCTATATTGAAATTGAATTACCTCTATAATTACATATCCTCAATATTTGAAATTTGGCCATGTAGTCGTCCTCTGAAGCTTCTTTCAAATGCCATAGGTCTAACATGATTTGGATTCTTGAAGGAAAAGTTATGTCCAATGTCCCACAATGACCTAATTATGGAATGGTTCAGTAGAGCGAACTTTTATGACTTGCCACATGTCATTGTTTGCTCCTTTGGCTCTAAAATTCATAGACAAGAAACTACAGTCCTTGTACTTCCAGTCACTTTTTACAGAATTCCAATCTGATGCTCAGAGAGAGAGAGTTATGAAGATTTTCCCACGATCACCTCTTTGAGATGAAATTAGGGAGCCTGAAAAAGACCTAACTTCCATAGATCATATCTCTGAAAATATTGCGAACCAAGCTGTGAAATTTTTTGAAGGTTGTCCTCATGCTCTCGGCTTCGTGCTCTAAAAATTACATCTTCTGAATCTTCAGAGAACACAAGTTATATCCAAAATTCCACGATGACCTTCTTAAGTTAAATTCAGGAGCCTACAAAAAGCCATACCTTCCACAGATCATATCTCTAAAAATATTGTGAACGAAGCTTTGAAATGTTACGATGATGTTTCTCAGGATTTCGGCTTCGCACCCTAAAAATTTCAGCTTCTGAACCTTCGTAGAAAAAAAGTTATAGCGAAAATTCCACGATGACCTGTTTGGAGCAGCGAAACCCTAGAATCCAAAGCTCTGATACCAAATGGTGTGAAACCAGGTCCAAAAATAGAAGAAAAGAGATATCAACGCCTTATAAATAATCCAATTCAAGGGGGCAACCTCCAATACATTACATAAATGAACAATTCTTGGATGATTCAAATTACAAAACCTCCTTTCTATATATAGGAGTCCATGGGGCCACAATGTAATCTTAGTGGGGCCACAATGTAATCCTAGCCGACCTAAAAATAATAATTTAAGTGCACAATAATAACAGTATGGGGGTTATAGGGGTACAATAATAACAATAAGGTGGTTACACTAACAAAAATAAGGGACTATAATAGTAATATAGGGACCTAACAAACACTGTGGTTTCTTCAATAGTAAACTCAATGGATTCCCTGACATCCTAGACTGACCTACCACCCTGAATTGTTCATAGGCTCCAACCTGTAGGTGACTTCATGCACCAACCTAGCACCTCCTTGCCACCATATAATGATCAGAAATAATACAAGAGTGTCAACTCCCATACCACAGACAATGATCCACGATACAATATGATTCACAATGATTTTCTTGAACTACACCAATCACCCAATCAAACTATGACATGAAACCCAACCATAACATTATCCAACAATGACACTTATACCTCCCAAAAATTCCTCTCCAACTCTAGGCATATTGACTCTTTTACAATAATGACTCTTTTACAATTTTACAATGATTATTTTTATAATACTGACTTTTGACATGACCTGATAATCAACTTGACACTACTTCTTTGAACACTAGCAGTTGTTGAGGTATTTTTTTTCTTGCTTCAAGTAATGGTACTTTGGCGTTGCATTTTCCTTGTAGTATGTGTCTCAATTGACCTATTGTGTCCTCCTTCCTGTACATGAATTAATGAACAAGACCCAATCCAATATACAGAGAAAATACTTACATTTTCCTGCATACCATATGTCAGAGAAATATTCAAAATTCAAATGTAAATACGTTCAACATTTATGAAAAAAACCCAATCAAACATACATAAAAAATACTTACATTGTACTACAAAAACACATGTCAGAGATGATATTCATTAAAATTCAAACGCTAATAATACATACCTTGTTGTAGCAGACTTATCCCTGAGCGTTGATGTGTTGTCCTTGCTGCAGTGATCCTTGAATGTATATTTTTTATTTTTTTCTAGAGGCTCAATATTGTATTTATGTAATTTCATATCTCCAAGGTATGAAATTGTGTCCTGTGGTAGCCTTATGAGTTTTATTTCCAACCCCGTAGGTATGATAAATATTGGATTCTTCAAAAAAAAGTTATGGCCAATCTCCTACAATGACCTGATTATAGACTGGTTAAGTAGAGCGAACTTCTATGAAGTGCCACGTGTCACTTTATCAACCTTTGGTCCTGAAAACGATACCAAAGAAACTAAAACATGTCCTCTTTCTGCCACTTTTTACAAAATTTTAATCCAATTCCCAGAGATATATTTATGACAATTTTCTCAAGGTCACTTGTTTGACATGAAATTCGAGAGCCTAAGAAAACCCTAACTTCCTCAGATCATATCTACTAAAATATAGCAAACCAATATCTGAAATTTGAACATGCTCTTCATCTGGATTTTGTCTAAAATGTTTTTTTTCTTAGCATTTGAAGCTTCGCAGAAAACAAGTTATAGCAAAAATTCCATGATTAATTGTTTTAAGTAGAAAAATTCTTACATGAGGAGGATATGAGGGTCACAATTTATATAAATTCTTGGGTTGAGATGGTCTTCAATAAGTGAAAATTGGAGGGATTTTAGGAGTTTAAAAAATTATTAATTACTGAATATTCAATGACCACAACGAATGATTAGGGTTATGCTACAACCCCATGGGGTTTTAACCCAGTAACTAGGGTTACTAACTTCAAACATGAATATCTATCAAATCATGAAGAATTATGTGGTGTGCCATATATGAAAGGAAACATATCGACAAGTAGATACCATGCAAAGTATTCTTGACTCATAATAGAGTAATTTTTTGAGTCAAAATAACCATGCAATATCAGAGTAGCCACTGGTGCTGCTTGGGATGACATTGATGACAATCATTGATAAAAAATATCCCTATTTCACATTGATGGAAACATAATTACTCCCCATGCAATCACGAGACCTCTTCCTATATAATTTTCTCCCCCTTTGTCATCGATGGCAAAGGGTAACTCACCCTAACAACCATCATCTTGTAGACATGTACACACCTCAACTCCCCCTTTTTTTACTTAGATAAGAGAAATATTCTAATGAGAACTTAGGAGAATCCCAAGCTTTAGGTGAAGGTACTCAAATTCTTGACGAGGTAATGGTTTGGTAAATATGTTGGCAATTTGTTCCTTTGTGCCAACATATTCAAGATTGATGTTCTTTTCAGTGACCTTCTCTCTAACGAAATGATATTTGATATAAATGTTCTTTGTTTTGGAAGGAATCACAAGTTCTTGGAGATACTGATGGGACTCGTGTTTTCACAAAATATGGGAATAGGCTCATCAACCTTGACTTAAATATATTGCAAAGTTTTCTTCATCGAGAGAACTTTAGTACAAAAAAATGTCGTCGTGATATAATCTTCTTCTGCTATGGATAATGAGATTGAAGACTGCTTTTTACTTAACCATGAAATAAGGCAACCACCTAGATAGAATTATCCTCCATTGGTACTCTTTCGATCATCAACACTCCTTGCCCAATCTGCATCTGTATAAGCTTGGATAACTAGATTATTTCCTTTGGGATATGATAAACCATATTATGTTGTGCCCTTAAGAATTAAAAGAATTATTTGGAGGGAAATTATATGAGATTATTTTGATCGTGCTTGGAATCTTGCTACATTTCCAATTGCATTCATTACATTTAGCCGATAAGTTGTCACATATAGAAGACTTCCAATCATAGATCTATACAACCTCTAGTCTTCATCCTTTGATGAATCATCTAAAATTAACTTGCAACCTGTTACCATTGGGGTAAGGACAAGCTTTCAATCTTCAATCTTGAATTTCCTGAGCATTTCCTTGATGTACTTGGTTTGATATATAAATATTTCTTTATAGTGCTCAGATATCTGAAGCCCTAAAAAGTATGTCAGCTCGCCAATTAGAGACATTTCAAACTCACTTTAAATATTTGTGGCAAATTTTTTACTTAATCTGTCATCATTTCTTCCCAAAATTCTATCGTCTACATTTATCTCGATAATTGTTAGGTTATCTTGATCCATTTTCACATAGATATTGTTGTTGGTGCTTCCTTTCTTGAATCCTTGTTGATGTATATATCCATCAGTATGAGCATACCAAGTTCTAGGAGCTTGCTTGAAACCATATAGTGCCTTATTTAATATGGTGACACAGCCTTCTTTTTTAGAGAGCAGAAAACCTTCGGGTTGTTCAATGTAAAATTCTTCTTCCAATTCACCATTTAGAAAGGTTGACTTAACATCCATTTTGGCATCATCTCTCAAGTGATCAAATATGTTAATATTATGTTGAGTTTTAGAATATCCATTTCTGAAATATATCCTGAAACTATATTTATTCCAAACATACGTACGACATTTTATAGCTCTATGTCCAAACCTTCCACTTGAATAACAAAGACATAGAATATAGTTTGATACCTGGAAGGAAATATTCTTCGACGAATTGTCTTCCATGGTTATTCTTGCGAGTCCTGATCCCTTGAATTGGCTATAAGGTCTAGCTAATTTTTAGATTTTGCATATCAATCTTCTTTTGTTGTCATAAAAGGACTTGGTGATTATTGATGATTTCTTCCAATGCCTCGGAGCTATTTGTGTATTTTTGAATATTTTTTCCATTTTTTACTTTCTTTCGAAGAGAAAATATTTCATCTTCCAATGTTTCTCTTTCCTTGTTTCTTTCCATTAATTCTTCCCTGAGTGATTCTTCAACTCGTTTGTATTCTTCAACCTTGATTTTAAGATTTAGGACATGTTCCATTTCTATCTTTAATTCTTCTTCAAGAGTATTGACATGCTTCTTCTTGATATTGAGATCTTTGATAACCATGATTAATTCATTTTGAAATTCAACCTTAGTCATCTCTTCTTCTTCGTCTCCTTATTCGTCTGATGCTTCTTGCTTATTATGCTTGGAATAAACAATACTCTTTTGTTGATTTCTTCTTCATTATCACTAACTTCATCATATGAGGAGATATCTTCTATGGAGAATAATCTATTCTTAAACATTTCTTCTTTCCTTTCTTGTTGAACTTCCTCAGACCTTTCTTTCCTTTTGTAACAACATCATTTTTGTGAGGACACTTGGCTACAAAATGCCCAACCTCACCACAATCCAAAAATATCAATGGAAGTTTACCTTTGAATTTCCCCATACCTGTTCTCATTTTTCGTGTGAAGTAGGAAAATTATTTATCTAAAAAAATTTCTTCATCTTCTTCCTTTTCTTCTTCATTACAACTACAAGTTTTTGCTTTTGGAGTATGCTTTTCCTTACTAGTTTTCTTGGATGTGGCGAATGTTTTCTCTAGGTGAGATGTGTCGTCCTATTTTTCAATCCTCATTTCATATGCCGCAAGCACTCCATGCATTCATATTTGATGATATTGGCTAGATTCGAACTATATTCCAAGACAGATACCTTTGGCTTGAATCTTTCTGGAAAGGTTCTAAGGATATTTTAGACAACAATTTTTGTGTCGATAGGTTTTACCAAACCTTCCAATGCATTTTTTTTTTCATCCAAATGTTGTAAGTATGCATTAATATTTTCATCTTCCTTCATTTTTAGTTGCTCAAAATTTTCCCTATAAATTTGAAGCTTTTCTTCTTTCACGTTTGAGTCACCTGCATATATATTCTCAAGCTTTCCCCATACTTCTTTAGCAGTTTTGCAACTCAGTACCTTAAGATAGACAGATTCGATAAGCCCACTCATAATGAGATCTTTAGCCTTTGCATCATAGACCATAGCTTTCTCTCCTTGTTCATCCAGGGTCACTATAAAGCCTTTTTCAATGATTTCCCATACTTCGTATCCTTGTGCCAACAAATGAACCTGCATTCTTCCCCTCCAAAGTGCATATTTATTCTAATTGAATAGAGGAACTCTATTCTTAGTATATGTTGGCAATATGATGCAGAGTGTTGTCCTTGATGGCAACCCACTTAATAAAGATGAAGACATGAGATTGTTGGCATGTGTTGTCCTTGATGGCAATCCACCTAATCAAGTTATTCTTGACCTGATGGACTTGGTAAATGATGTAAATCTGATGTGAAATGATGTTAGTTAGCAATATGATGTTGAGTGTTGTCCATGAATGACAACCCACTTGATGAAGATGATGGAAACTTACTTGATGAAGTTGTGCTTGATAGAATATGTTCTTGATGAAGTAAATCTGATGTATCTACAGTGAGTACAGAAGGGAATGAAGAAAGAAATTTAGTATGTGATAGATCTATGATGAAAAGAGTATGTCTCAAGGCATACGCGGATTTTCCTAGGAGAAGTCGCGTATGCACGCGGGAAACAACGTGCCAAGTCGCGTATGGGAAAAAGCGCTCATAAAGTGCAAAACCAGGGGTAACCACCATGGTATTGACCCATTGTATTGGGTAATGATTCGTCTAAATGACCCCGTCCAGGAATACCATCGGAAGCAATGTGGTTTTGGCTCATGGTATTGAAAAAGGGTAAACCTATATAAAGAGAAGAAATTCATTGTGCAAATCATGAGTGTGGGTGCAAGATGTCTGAGCTTGAATGAATACTTCTCTCTGAAGTATATCTGAATGGAAAGGGTTACAATTGAATGATAGATCTGAATGCATGATGCACCAATGATGAAGAAGGGTATCTAGATCTGAAATGTACTTGTATTTGCTAGATCTGTTTATGGAATGATTAGATCTGAGATGAGGCGAACATCTGTCTGAAGTAAAGGGTAAAATCTGTGTGATGTATCTGTTCTGAAGAATTGCAATGACCTAAATGTCCGAAGAACCATACGCTGGTTTACCGCAGAAGAAGCGCGTATATACGCGGCTTCGCTGAAGATAAAGAGCGTATGCGCAGTGAAATTAGCTCTGTAATTTGTACAGAAGTATACGCGGGTTTGTATGGTAGAAGGCGCGTATATACGCGGTATCAGTGAAAGGAAAGTGCGTATGCAAACTAGGGTTTGCTGAAGCATGGGGTATGAAATGTCTGATCTATTCTGCTGTGTTGCTGCTATCTGTATTCTACAGTTCTGAGTTGTCTGTTTCAGTTTGGTTGTATGATTGAGCTTAAATGTGTGGAGTGGGTCCAGTCTGAAAATATGATGAAACGTGGCCTGCAAGTGGTGTCCTAAAGGAAGCTTTGGATCCAGTGTGAAAATTGATGAAACGTGGTCCATAGAGGTGTTGAGGGTTGTAGCCTTCAGTCAAGGGGTTGAAGCTCCCTTCCAGGTGAGGCTGGTAAACGAGATCAGGGGGTCGTAGCTCCCTTCCAGGAGAGGCTGGTAAACGAGTCAGGGGGTTGGAGCTCCCTTCCAGGAGAGGCTGGTAAACGAGCGCAGGTGGGTGCCTGCGTGCTGGTAGGAGTCTGCACCAGCACATTTGTTGTAAGATGTTTTCTCTATAATAAAATATTGAAGGCTGAGCAACTGCAGTGGTGGTTTTCTCCCGACTTGGGTTTCCACCTAAAAAATCCTGGTGTTCATGTGTGATGCTTTGTGTTATGGTTTATTCTGTTGTTACTACACATGTTTACTGTTAACTTAACATTAGATGAATGAATATTGCAAAGCACTAAGTTAATAAATATCTGCATATTTAGATCTCTGCTAATACGCGAGTTGTATGAAGGATATCCGCGTGTATACGAGAGTTTAATAAAGGAAAGTAGCATATGGGTTTTAGAGAGTGAAAAAGTAAAAAGTTTTGAATATGCAGTAAATACTGATTCACCCCCCCCTCTCAGTATTTTTCCCAACAGTATACTCTATGACCTCCATCCAGTTGTTAGACTGTTATTGAAGGAACCAAGCTCTGATTCCAATTTTTGGAAATACTGAGAAGGCCCGGGGGTGAATCAATATTTCTTATCAATTAGAACTTTTCAATATTTTTAGAGCATTAGTTAATATTAAATTATTCTTGATGTTTATCCAGTAAAAAAAGTAAATAATAGAACACAATATGCACACAAATTTTAGGTGGAAAACCACTTCTGGGTCAAAAACCATCGAACGATTTTCTAATAAATTATTTAATCTTCAACCCCAACTGAAATGAAAGGTAGAAATTCATATAATTCTAGAAAAAAAATTCTTCTCTAGCCTCCACTGGAAGGATGCCCCAACGCCCTGGTTTCTTCAATAGTCAACTGAATGGATGCCTTGACATCCCAGAATAAACTACCACCCTGTAGTGTTCACAGGCTCCAACCCGTAGGTGACTTCATGCACCAACCTAGCACCTCCCTACCATCCTATAATGATCAGAAAAAAAGAAAAGAGTGTGGAATCTTGTACCAAGGACAATGATCCACAATACGATATGATTCACAATGATTTTCTTGAACTAGACCAATCACCCAATCACACTATGACTTACAACCCAACCATAACATTATCCAACAATAACACCTATACCTCCCAACAATGCCTCTCCAACTCTAGGAAGATTGACTCTTTTACAATAATGACTCTTTTAAAATTTTACAATGATGATTTTTACAATACTGACTTTTGACATGACATCATACTTGACTTGACATTGCTTCTTTGAACAATATCAGTTGTTGAGGTATTGTTGTGCTTGCTTCAAGTAATGGTACTTTGGTGTTTCATGTCATCTAGTATGTGTCTGATTTTTCCTATTGTGTCCTCCTTCTTACACATGAATTAACGAATAAGACCCAAACCAATATACAAACAAAATACTTACACTGTCCTGCAAACCGTATGTCAGATAAATATTCAAAATTTGAATTTAAATACGTTCAACATTTATGAAAAAAACCCAATCAACCATACATACAAAATACTTACATTGTCCTAAAAAAACACATGTCAGAGATGATATTAAAATTAAAATTCAAACACTAATCGTACATACCTTTTTTGTAGCATACTTACCCTTGAATGTTGATGTGTTGTCCTTACTACAGTGATCCTTGAATGCATATTTTTTCTTGCCTTCTAGAAGCTCGATATTGAATCTATTGTATATATGTAATTTTAGATCTCCAAGGTCTGAAATTGCATCCTATGGTATCCCTTTGACTCGTCTTTCCAACATCATAGATCTGATCAACATTGCATTCTTCAAGAAATAGTTATGCCCAATCCTCTACGATGACCTGATTATTCACTGTTTAGTAGAGTGAACTTGTACGAAGTGACACATGTCACCGTTTTAACCTTTGGTCCTGAAAATGATACCCAAAAAACTATAGTCCGTCCTCTTTCTATTACCTTTTATGAAATTTGAATCCAATGCTTAGACATAAAGTTATGAAAATTTTCCCAAGGTCACCTGTTTGACATGAAATTCAGGAGCCTGCAAAAACCTTGAATTCCTTAGATCACATCTCTGAAAATATAGTGAACCAAAATCTGAAATTCGGATACGAGCTTCATCAAGATATTGGATCAAATTAGTTTTTGTTTTAGCATCTTAAGCTTCACAGAGAACAAGTTATAGAGAAAATTCCATGATGACCTGTTTTAAGTACCGAAATCCTTACATGAGGAGGATATGAGGGTCACAATTTATATAGTGCTTAGGTTGAGAGGGTCTTCAACAAGTGAACATTGGAGGGATTTTAGGATTTAAAAAAATTATTAATTATTAAATATTCAATGACCACAACCAATGATTAGTGTCATGCTACAACCCCACGGGGTTTTAGCCCTCTAACTGGGATTACTAACTTCAAACACGAATATCTCTCAAACCGTGAAGAATTACTTGAAGTTCCATATATCAATAGAAACATATCGACAAGTAAAAGCATCCAAAGTGTTCTTGACTCAAAATAGACTAATTTTTTGGGTCAAAATTCCCATGCAAGATCAGGGTAGCCCCTGGTGCTTCTTGGGTTGACATCAATGAAAACCACTAATCAACAACATACACTAGCACGTTCGAAGTATGTAAATGGAATTTACAGTGTGTGATGATATTTTTTTTAAAAGCAAATCATCCATAGGATTGCATTATAAAGAAATTAAAATTGAAGGATAGAAAATGTTAGCAGCATAAAAAGTTCATAAAAAGAAAAGAAAGCATGATCACGATGTTCACGAGAATAAAGAGGTTCCCAGTATGTAACTGAAATTTATAGTATGTGATGATATTTCTTTTGCATTTGAAAAACAAATGATCCATAGGGTTGCATTAGAAATAAATTCAAATTGAAGGATGGAAAATGTTAGAAACATAAAAAGTTCAGAAAATAGGAAAGGAAGCATGAACACGGTGTTCACAAGAATAAAAAGGTGAGGTGTAAATTCTACTGGAACAATCAGAGAGGAATGCACGCTTAAAAGGTATTTCACTATATGTTTTAAACCTTAATCTTTATATTTATTACAAAATTTGATATATCTCGAAAATCTAATATATAGAGAAGTGAAGTAAGGTTAATTTTCTTCTACTTCAAATTTAAAAATAATCCAGCAATTATTTATCCATTTATTACATTGATTCTTTAGAACAAGATACTTATCTATTCCTTACCTTGATTCTTTAAAATAAGATAACTAGCAAAGAACTTTTTTTTATTTTTTTTCAACTCCACCAAACTAAGATTTATCATCAAAATTAATTAATATCGGGTATTTATTATTAAATACAAATTTTGAAGGTAGACATTGCATAGTCCTAATGTGACACGGATTTGTTTTCCATTCCATATATATTATCAAATTAATCAATTTAAGTCAAGATTGGCACATGGTGGCTATGGAAATTGTGGGACTTTCCAAAGGATTGGATCTCAGGTGGGATCCTTGATGGGCTACTTTTTGATCTTACAAATTTTTTGGGGGAATACTTCTCATTTTTTTTCTATGGGGTTGTTCGACCTGACTACACATACTCAACATATATGCTCCTTACATTGATCAAGTAATATTTTAGAAGTGTATGGTTGACTGTGACATATTGAAGTTGGGGAAATTACTAGTGGTGAGTGGTATCAATGGTACTCATCTCCCGGGAGGATTTCTAGGGAACTCGCAGTCGCTCAGATCCTCTGGCAGAATATTTTGTATATATATTCTGTGAAAAATTTATTAAGAATGTCCCACCTGTGTCGAAGTGTCCTACCCGGTACAATGGGCGCATGGGAGATGACTATATTATTAAATGCCTCAATAGTTTCCTCGCAAAGGAAAATTTACTTGAACTCATGGGGAAGGTCCATTCATGGGTGGAAGGACGTTTTATTTTGGACCATAGACCGATAATACTAAAATGGCGTTTTGAGAAACCTATGTAGGGGGTCCCTTTTAAATTCAATAGATGTTGGCTGGAGGACAATAGCTTCAAGTTACTAGTTCAAGAACATTTGAAGAACTGCAACAAAGGTCGGGAAATATCCCCAATGGCACATTTGGTGAATATACTTCAAACTCTGAAGTCGAAGGTCCGATTATGGGAGAGAAATAAGAAAGAAAGGCTCTTGTCTAAATTAAGGGACAATTTTCAGAAAACTAAACTACTTTTGTTGAGATGGATGCATATAACATGTCACCTCATGGATGGGAGCATATTAAATCCCTTGTTGAAAATAAGTGCTTGATCCTGCTCATTCATGAACTGACATGGAGATTAAAAATATGTGTGTTGTGGTTACATGAGGGGGATCATAACACCAAACATTTCCATGATTTTTATAATATAAGAAGGAAGGTTAATGATATATGGAAGGCTGATGCAGTTGCTCATGGAACACACGTACACACCTTGGTGTAAATACAGGGGGCAATTGTCAAATGCTTCGAAGGTTTATACCGAGTGCGTGATGGTTTCATTAGGGGAATTTTGAGGTCTAAAATGGGCCCCCTAAGAAAAATGTACAAAAAAAATAAACTTTATAAGAACCAATAGGATTCAAGATGATGATGTTAACCATGGGGGATGATTCACCATTTCTTAAGTAAAAGGGTAAAATGATTAAAAAATAATAAAATAATAAAATAACATTTTGAACTCGTATTTTCAAATTATCTCCCAATTTTTTTACTCAAATTTCGAGCGGGAGTACTCATTAGATTCAAAATTTAACTCCTCATCCAGGGAGTACCCATTTTGCATGCTTTTGGTGGACCCTTCTACACGAAAAAGGAGAAATACATAAAAAATGTGATTACAATTACGTTTTTCATGTATTTCTCATTTTTCGTGTAGCAGGACCCATCGAAACTACGCAACATGGGTACTCCTTGGATAAAGAATTAAATTTTTCATCCAATGAGTACTCCTGCTTGAAATTTGAGTAAAAACTTTAGGAGATAAGTGGAAAATGTGAGTTGAAAAAGTAGTTTTTTCTTATTTCCATCTAAAATTTGATGATGTAATCAAATCTTATTTTATTATTTCCACTATTATTCTATAATTTCCTTACGGGGCCCATTTTAGACCTCAAAATTCCCCTAATTCTTTGTTGAGGAACATATTCGGGGTGTGGCAGACTATCCGGTAATTTTTAATAGGGATGAGAATGATAAACTCAATCTCTTGGTCAATGCAAACGAGGTGGAAAGGGTTCTCAGGTCTTTTGCCCGGGACAAAAGCCCGAGGCTGGATGGCTGGACCATTGTGTTCTTTTAACATTTCTCGGATCTATTAATACAAGACATTGTTTATATGGTGGATGAATCTCGATAGGATTATATAGTTACTGGGGCATTAGATTCCACTTTCATTTCCCTCATACCAAAGAAGAAAAATTCCACCTCCCCAGTGGATTACATGCCTATCTCACTGTGTACTACCCTTTATAAGATCATATCAAAAATATTAACTAAAAGGATCAATGATGCATTATGAAAGCACATATTTAGGGAACAATATGGTTTCCCTCATAATATACTGATACATGATGCGGTGGCATACTCACATGAAATCATACACACCATTCACACCAAGAAATTGGAGGTACTTATGATGAAAATTGACCTGAGTAAGGCATACGATTGTATGGATTAGGCATTCTTATGAATGATTCTCACCAAGATAGGCCTAAGTATTAACACATTTGAATGGATTACGAGCTCTTTTATAAAGGCTCCCATGGCAGTATTGATCAATGGTATGTCGATGAGGTTTTTCTAATGCTCGGAGGAGCCTTAGACAGGGTTGTGCTTTATCTCCTTTGTTGTTTATACTGGGTACGGATAGTTTGAGAAACCAAATCAATGTTTTTGTGCACACCATTAATTTCAAGGGTATAAATATTATGCATAACAAGGAGGCTACACATAGTTTTTTCGTGGAAGACATATTAATCTTTGAGATGCTCATCTATTCACATTTTTCATGTCTTAAATTTATTATAGAAAATTTTGGAAATGCTTTAGGAATGTATGAAAATGGGTAGAAGTCCACTATTCTACACGCAGCAATAGAACAACACAAAATAATGCAGGTATGTGATATTTTTAATTTTAAACACTGCCCACTAAAAGACGATTTTACTTATATGGCATTCCATCTAAAGCCAAATTGCTACCGGGTGGAAGATTGGAGCTTGCTTATTGATAGATTTTGGAAAAAACATAATATGTGTTCTCTAGGATGGCTGAAAAAGGGAGGGAGGCTTATGTTGAGAATTTGGAGGGTCGAAGATTAATTCAAATTATCTTCTTGATAATTTCTTGTGAGCTTACTTGAGTTACTTATGTCTTCTCTTCTTTAGTTTATTTAGTCTTTCATCAAGTCAATTATCAGAATACACGAGACACAAAAATTAGGCTTTTAGAGCTACGAAAAAACGTCTCCCTCTTGGAGAGGAAAACTCACAAGGAATTCTTCTTATAGATCTTCAGATGATAAGTACCATGACCAAGACTCATACCCTTTTCTTATGAATGCCTCCAAGACCTTGACATTGATTCTAATTCTTCCTCCAACGCTGAACTTTATTTTCTTCACCAACGTGCAATGACTTGAATCAACATTAGATAACTCAGTCTCTAAATTTATCTTTAGATACTCCTTATTGATTACAAGATCATTCGAGATCTCCTCCTTTGCATGCACATCCATTTCCTTAGAATATAAACCCTCTACTTGTCACTTCAGTTATTTATGAAATTTGCAAACATCTTCAGAGTGATCTACATTTTCTATCCTTTGAAATTCATAGCTTTTAAATTTTGAAACCACACTTACTTAGCTCTAAAATATGCACTTAATACGCTCTGAAATCCGCCCTTAGTAGGCTCTGAAATGTGCACTTAACACGCTCTAAAATCCACACTTTAATATGCTATGAAAACTCCACTTGACTATCTCTGAAATCCGCACTTTTACATGCTCTGAAATCTGCAATTTAACAGACTCTAAAATATGTAGCTTCAGTGGAAATTATAGAGATAAATCTGAAATTTTATGTGGAAAATTGCCCATAGTTTTTGGGGTATATATAGTGCATTTTCTAGCTTTTAGATCGACCCTTCAACAAAATTTTAGGCTGATATGTAGCCCAACTTCATCATTGATGATAAGTTGATTTATCACATCATTTCCAGCATTGAATGAGAGTTTTCTTGAGGGCTATTATGATCCTTTCTTCCACAAGGCCTTAGATTCATTCTTCAGACTAGATACTTCATAATCATGACTCTTCATCACATTAGAAGACAAAACCATATAGACATCAAGAATAATTCTATTGACCTATAATAAAATATTTCTCATGAAACCTGTGAAGCAAGTAAAAAAAAATACATTTGTTATATTTCTCTTCTTCTTTACATAAATTGATAATTACATATTCAATATAAATACCAAACCTAGTTACACTTTTTAACACTTCCTCTTAACAAGGGAGGTATTCATATATGTACCTGTTCACTTTCAAGTTGAAGGATATCATAAGAAGAATCAGATTGGTATTCACATTTTTTATAGCATCATATCAACCAACATTGTCCTAGTTCAAGGCCTTGACTAACAACCCCTTCTCTCAATGAGGCAATGGGCTACAATGTTGGTGAGAAACATGACTTATAGACACCGTAGTCATTGTCTCTCCAAGGTACATACTCCAACAAGGTGTTCCCAAAGTATGACTTTCTTAGACTGTTATTCTCATGTGAAGCTAGCTGCCAAAGAATATCAGTCCCCGACTACTCTTATCTTGAATGCCCTAACAAATTCTCAAAGAGTATCAAATTCTATATTATTACCCAATCCTCCATTCTATCTTCTCAGGTGATGACCATAATGATGTGTCTATCTCTTCCTCTCAGCCAGGGAGGACCTATCCCACAAGGGAATGTACTCATTCCTTTATAAGGAATGTACCTAAGCTCATTCTTAGGAATTACCCAGTTTCTTCCAAGTAAGAAATTGATCACCAGACTCCCTCTCAGTTAGGGACCTGCAGCAGCAATGGTGAGACACCCAACTACTCATGAAGAATTCCTCCCCTCTATGTCATGGATTTCAATATTGAGGAATCTTCAACTTTAGCTCCATAGGGCATAGATCATCGATCAATTTCATTCATGATTCATTCCATCTACTAGAAATTTATTAATTTTTCTTTCTTATCTCATCCACCTTTTATGCCATGCTGCTTTTTTTCGAATCATCTCCAAGGATCTTACATCCTTTCTCATGATTAGCAGCCATGCATAAATTCATCTAGATAAACATATACCAATGAATGTTTAAAAAAAAAAGTTACCTTAGTGATGATCTACCACCAAGACATATTCATGTAGGCATCATGATCCTTTATTCAGATTGATACATCTCGTAATGATATGTTTTTTCAAGGGTCTTCTTCTTCACAAGACTTCTATTAGGGCTTACATATCCTCCGAGGAGATATTCTAGTCACATATTGTTTGCTTCTGGATGAAAACTACCTCTTGACATGGTTGCACTTCATGATCTCTTCCTTTCTGCACATATTCATTCCTAGAAACTTCTGATTTACAATTCCTTGTTCATATAAAACCACCTCATATTCCATATGAGGATATATTATGTTTATTTCATCTGTCAGTGCACCGAGAGATACCTCATACCTTTTTCATTTGAGTCATCCTATAGCAGTTTTACTAGAATGAACAATTTCATTCCCTTGACCTGGTACATCAATATGTAATCACATCCCATAATTCTGTAGCATAAAATTCTTGATGAAACCATTATGCTTTCTTTCTAATGAGTGAATTAATAGAGAACTCCATTAGAAAATGTCAGCACATGTTTCCATGATAACCCTTGATCTTGATGAGTACCTTCCATCAGTAATGTTATCAGAGAGGTTTTCCCAGAGTTGTTTCACCAAGAAATCCTACCATGCGTTTACCATGATTCCATCAATATACATTCCTTCCTATCATACTATTTTACAACCAACAGAAATCACTTAAAGAGGAAGATGATCTCAATCATAATAGAGATATTTCACTTCTTCTTTCTTAGATTTATTTGCATCAGGTTCTTCCCTCATATCTGAGACATGGGTTTCCTCCCTTTTTCTCTTGTCCTTTTCAGATTTAGGACAATCTCTTTTATAATGCCCAAGTTCATTACATCCAAAGCATTATAATTTTTCCATATTTTGTCTTTTATTCTAAGGACCAAATTTTCTAAATCTTCCTTTCTTCCTGTATATGGCTAAAAAGGCTTGATTCCCTTCAATTGGTCCTGTATCAGCTTTGAATTTCAGTCTTGTTTCCTCTATTTTACATAGAGACCATAAATCATGGAATGGTGGGGATTCTTTCTTCCCATATAAACTTGAAGTAAAGTTTCCTGATTCTTCTGGTAGAGCATACAACACCATTTCAATCATCTCAGTGTCAGACATTACTTCTCCCAGTGACTATAGTTGATCTTTTATTTCAGACATCCTCATAAAGTATGGAGTGATTCCTTCTTCCCTTGACAATTTCATTTTATATAGTTCTTGTCTCAAAGATATTGCTTCTCCTATAGTACTTACAGAGAGTAGCTCTACCAGTTTCTCATATATTTCTTTAGCATATTTTAGTTTTGATACATAGGGAATGAGTGAGTCCTTAATGGATTATATGATAATCCTCTGGGATCTCATTTCTCCCTTAATGTTCTTGGCATTTGTTGGAGCATCTTATTTTGGTGTTTTAATTGTAGATCCTTCTATGTATTCCATAACTTTGTTTTCAATTAAATTCAATTATTTCCTCTTCTTCCATGCACTAAAGTTTAATAACCCAACCAGCTTGTTTCTCTCTTTACAATAAGTCATCTTGACAGATTTAAGTAAGGTAATAGATACTTACTTAAGTAGAGTGGCTTGAAGCTTCCTTGATGATGAAGATGAAGTCAGGAGCTTCTTCTGAGATTGAAATCTCCAATGTAGGTTTATTTTGATACTTGATGATAAAGGATATCTTCAAATATGATGTCCTCATCTAACAATGCCTTCCTTGCAAATTGATTGGGCTCTTCAACGCAAACATTCAGTTTGACTTTGATTCTTGCTTCCTTCAGTGTCTCCTTACTATGTATCCCTTGCCTTTAGCACCTTAGCTCTGATATCATGTTGAGAAGTTGGAGGGCTAGAGATTAATTAAAATTCTCCTCTTGATAATTTCTTATGAGCTGACTTGAGTTACTTATGTATGCTCTTCTTTAGTTTATTTAGTCTTTTAGCAAGTCAATTATCAAAATACACGAGACACAAAAATTTGGCTCCTAGAGCCAGGGTAAAACCTCTCCCTCTTGGACCCGCAAGGAATTCTTCTTATAGATCTTCAAATGACAAGTACCATGACGAAGACTCAGAACCTTAACCTATGAATGCCTCCAAGACCTTGACACTACTTCTAAGTCTTCCTTGAATGCTGAACTTTCTTTTCTTCACCAACGTGCATTGACCTGCATCAACATTAGAGAACTCGATCTCTAAGTTTATCTTGAGATAATCCTTATTGATTACAAGATCATTCGAGATCTCATCCTTCGCATGCACATAAAATTTATCCACTGCTTCAGAATATAAAAATTGTGCTTGTCACTTCAGTTCTTTTTGAAATCTGCAGACATCTTCAAATTGATCTGCATTTTCTAACCTCTAAAATCCGTAGCTTTTAACCCCTAAAATCTGCACTTAATAGGTTGTGAAATCCGCACATAATAGGCTCTAAAATCCACACTTAACAAGCTCTGAAATCTTCACTTTAATAGGCTCTGAAATCCAAACTTAACAGGCTCTAAAATCCACACTTAACAGGCTCTAAAATCTGCACTTTTACAGGCTCTAAAATCCGCACTGTAACAAGCTCTAAAATCCATAGTTTCTATGGAAATTACAGAGACAAATCCACAATTTTCTATGTAAAATAGGCTGCATTTCTGGGGTATATATAGTGCACTCTCTGGCTTTTAGATCAATCCTTCAACAATTTTAGGCCGACATGTAGGGCGACTTCATCACTAATTATAAGTCGATTTATCACATCATTTCCAGCGTTGAATGAGAGTTTTCTTGAGGATTTTTATTAGCCTTTCTTCCACAAGGTCTTGGAGGAATTATTTTGACTAGATACTTCATAATCATGAATCTTAATTACACTAGAAGATAAAACCCTATAGACATCAAGAAGAAGTTTATTGACCTGCAATAAAATCTTTCTCATGAAACCCATGAAGCAAGTACAAAAAAATACATTTATTATCTTTGTCTTCTTCTTTACATAAATTCATAATTACATAGCTAATATGAAGACCAAACCTAGTTACACTTTTCAACAGTTTATACTAGCTTACGCCATCCTCTAGCAACTTGTTGTGTACTGGGCGCATTTATACACCCACCCTAGGGCCACTATCTCCTAGATAAGTTCCTTGATGGCTAATTTTATCTGGGTTGGCTCTGGAATATGGTGGGAAATACCATATTACTACATGGGATACCATCACGATGCCAAAAGTATTGGGTGGATGGGGTTTACTAGATATTGATATATTTGGTAAGACACTTCTACTTAAATCACTATCGGGGGGTTTGAACAAACGGAGCATATGGAGGGATATTATTAGTTTTAAATACCTGAAAGATCATACTATGGAGGAGTGGTATAAGCAGGGCTCACCTGGTAATATTAGGGGATAAAAAATATGGCAATGTTTCCGGAACATATGAAACCTATACCATAGGAGATTATGCTTGTCCTTTGGAAGTGGTGAGAAAATACTTATTGGCATGGGGAGATTCGAGGTATGAATGATGCATAAAAAACTAGTCACAATCTCATCTCTGGACTACATGTTCAGTGAAATTTTTTTATGTTCTAGGTTATTAAAGAATGGAAGGAGGAGTATCTTGTGTGGATGGGGGCATCAGATTTAAATTTTAGGGTGGAATGCACTATAGAATGGGATAGATATTGCAGATGCCTAAGGAGTGTTGGCATGCATCAAACATGGTAGGGTGATTAGCTGACTTGGGGAGGCATGTGATTAGTTGACTTGGGGAGGCATATTACTGAAAAACTTAGTGTAGACAAGGGATATGTACATACATATATTCCAATCTATATGGGGCCCATACAACAGAGTTGGTTCTATAAGTTGTGGAAGATTCATGTTCAGATTGAATCCATTATCTTCCTATCGATGGTATGGAAGAATAATAATATCATGTGGGAAAGTATGTTAAAACGTGGACACATTGAGCCATGCTTGTGTTCTATGTGAATGATTGTTGGGGAAGATAATGAGTACTTATTTTATCAATGCACTGTTTCGAGACACATTTGGAGGTTTATATTTGAAACCCTGCACTTGTTACCACATGATTTCATTTCCATGGTTGACTACATCAATTAGTGGGGGGATAAGGGTTCAATGTTATGTGCCATTGCAATTATGTTTCACTTTACGACATGGAACACTCACAACAGAAGGATCTTCCAAGGGGCCTCTATTTTTCCCGACTACATGCATCATAAATTCTCCAGTGCTGGGGGGCTTGCGTCTTGGATGTGCTCTACCTGTGGAATTATCAATTCGCATGAGACCTCATTCCATTTCATATCCTGCAATATTTTTTGACGGTGCGGCGCACAAAATAGTTGTGGGTGTGGTGTCTGGCTGGAACTGCACCAAACATGCCACTACAAGATTTACTAGAATGGAGGACAGGGAACTAACACACTAGCGAAACTGCTTGCTTTCTAGGAGTTTCTATTGTTTGTGAAACATTTATATATTGAGACCCTAAGAGTATTTGGCACTAGTAAATTTGGCCCAATTTCTGATGGCCAATTTGTCGGTTTTCCAACACCTAGTCGTCGCAAAAGCGACAGTTTGAGGCACTTCAAAACGTGGCTAGCCATAATGTCAGTCTTCCAACACTTCCATAAAGCGTCGGTATTGCAACACTTGTTCCGAAATTTTGTAGAAGCGTCGCAATACCGATGCTTCTGAAGTGTCGCAATAGTGACGCTTGTGAAGTGTCGCAATACTGACGCTCGTAAAGTGTCGGTAGACCGACGTTATGGCTAACGTTGCTTCTAAAGTTTCGCAATACGGACGCTCGTAAAGTGTCGAAAGACCGATGTTGGGGCTAACCATGCTTTGAAGCTTTTCAATACTGACAATGAGCAGAAGTCGCTCTTCTGATGCTAGTGGTGTCGCTCTTTCAACGTTTGGAAACGTCGCTTTTCCGCGTTTGGGAACGTCGCTCTTCCGACGTTGGAAAACGTCGCTTTTCCTACGGCATAGTAATTTTTTTTTTAAATGTAATGTCAGTCTTCCGATGCTTACGATGTGTCGGTCTTCCGACGCATGACTTAAAATATTTAAAAAAATGAATGCGACCAATCGTAAAAATGAATACAGATCTGAAATAGTTGCAGGTCTAAATTTTCTTGCACATGGGTCAAAATGCGGAACATTAATGGATCAACAGTCAATATAATACACAAATCCATAGCCATTTAGTATGTATAATGAAAAAATGAAAGGGCTAAGCCACAGGCATCTCCTCAAGGTTTCTAACCCTTGGACAATAAAACTGACCCAACAATTATATGACTAACAGATTTTTGGGAAATTGTAGTGCTAAGAATAGAATCATGTTAATGATTTCACCATTGTGCTATGCCTTAGAACCTGGTTGTTGATAGGCTACAGAGGAGTATCAATCTAATGCAGTAAATACCAAGGGGACAATTTAGCAACTACTGAAGCCATACTGAAGTGTTATATTAATGAAGCCATACACTGAACTGTTTTACTAATGAACTGTAATGCCACGTAACTGTGAATGTGATGCCATGTATATTGTAATGTTGTGATGCCACATATACAGTTGTAATGTTAATGAAGCTATATAAATATCCAACTGTGTTAATATACATACAACTGTGATGCTGCCAGACATGCAATTGTGTTGCCGCCAGACATGCAATTGTGCTGAGGTCAACCATACTATTGTGTGCCAAGACCCATACCAGAGTGCAGAGATTAACTATACATCAGAGTGCTGAGACCATCATATTACTGTACTGAACTGCGATCAATTACATACTTTACTGTAGTAAGACCTTAGATATATTGAACTGAAATGAAACTATACATACTCTGTACTGAAGCAAGATTATACATCCACTAAAGCGAGACAATACATTGTGAATACAATTATGCCAACAAGACTGTGCATTCAATTATGAATCGATGCCAAATGATGTCATATATACACTATTGTTCAAGACTTTTTTTAGATATTTATTTATAATAATTGGAGTGAGTTCATAACTTAGATGTGTTCAGATCAATGTGATAGTGTCGATACTTGTGTACATATGCCACTGCCAAGACTGAGAATCACATACGACACTAACCATAGAGATGTGAGACTATGATCATAAAATAGATATGTGAGACTGAGAGTGTATAGTCTGGTATCATGAGCAAGATAAATTCATATCCCTCACAGATATAATCAAGCCAGAGTAAAATTCAGTAAATGCCAAGGGTACAATTTAGCAGCATGATGGAGGCTTACCTCTAACACCGAATTCGATTTACTGTCCTTGTGGAGACCCCATGATGTTCAAGTGCGTCACCCTCCTTGCAACAACGTGATTCGAATGGCTACCAAGCGACATTCTTTCCTTGGATTTCCCTCTCCACGTCTTGCCTTAGAACCCGGTTGTTGATTGGCTGCATAGGAGTAGCAGTCTAATGCAGTAAATGCCAAGGGGTTAATTATGAAATATTTTATTAAACATTACACTGTGCCAACCATAAAAATGCATAACCTAACAGTAAAACTGGCATAGCCGGGAGTATTACATATATCTCTCCATTTTCTCTGCGGTGCGGAAGGGCACCTTTTTCTTTGTTCAACATAATATCCACAGACATCAATAGGTGGATGAAACCTCAATCCTGTTTCGTTCACTGATCGATTAAAAATGAGTGGAATGGACCAAAATCAACCCAGCCCTAGATTTGAAAATGATAACGATAATGTTATTGCTCAATACTCAACATGGACGCAGTGTGACGAAAGGGAAGAAAAGGAACCTAAAAAACCATAGTGAACCATGAATACATGCATGACCAAATAAAAATCAAGACACTCTACACAACTGAGAGCCTACCTAAAATCATAATAGAAAAATCATACGTAACAGAAAACTGTTGTCAGGTTAAGAACAAACACAATACAGAATATACATAAACAAATAACAACGCAAAACCTACCAAAAAACACATACCAGAAGCATACATGGCAAACTACAAAAAAAAACATATAATACTAGACTACCAAAAACCCACAAGGATACGTGCAGCTTCCCTGCGAGTATAATCAACTAGAAGACCCTCAACAAAGAGGGAGTTCGATGCGTTAGGTGGAACGTGCTCTTCGGGCCTTCTTAAAGGTTCTCTCAATCCCTGCAGCTTTGACCTTTGATAGCCCAATCCTAGGCTCCCTAAATTCCCCCCAAGTCCAGGATCTACACTTCCAATGCCTGACCTCTGACCCATTAAAACAGAGTCAGGAAGGGACGAACCTGACAATCCTCCATAACCTCCACTGCCTCCCAACCTTGACCCGAGGGAGCCTCCCAACCCACCAATATCACCAGATGTTAAAATCCCACCAGAATATAGAATCTGTACCCAAAAAAAAAAAAATATATTATAAAGTATCAAATATATACAACATACAACAGAAGAAAGCAAAACAGACATTGTTAAAAGAATGACTGAGATAATTAAGAAAATACCCCATTTTTGAAAACTCACCTGTTGAATCTTAATCCCTTTGAAAACCCAGTAAATCATCCATGGTCTTCCGAACAGAGGTTGTTTGAACATCGACTTCTCTTCGATTCTGAACATCGACTTCTCTTCGATTCGATTCTAAGAGTTCCAAAGAGAGGTTGTTTTCCATGCTCAAAGTTCATGAGAAAAAGGTCGAACAAGCTGAGCGACGGAAAAAAAGAATTGAGTAGGGCAGAATGGGAAAGAAGGCATAAAGGTTGAACAAGCTGAGCGGGAAAAAAAAATTGAATAGGTCGATTAAGAAAATTTGAATAGGTCAAACAAGTTGAGCGGGAAAAAATTGAAACTATGACATGAAATCATATGACAATTTCCCACACAAAAATTAGTGAATAATTTGTTTTATTTAAATTATTTTATATATTTATTGTAAACTGCTGTTATATTTTACAAAATAAACATATTTTATTTTATTTAAAAACAATTTATCAATATTTTTGGATGTAAAAATCATTACTTATATTATTCATTGTAATTTTTCATTGTAATTATTATTTATAAGTAATAAAAAATATTAATAAATATAATATTTTTAGGTAGAACAATTAATTTCATCATACTTTATAGGTTTTTTCAAAATTACTTTCATTATTACCATAATTATTCAACTTCATTAGTTGATTGCCAATATTTTCTTCGTTATATGAATCATCCTTAAATAGACCTTATAGTAATTTTCATAATGTTCGTGTATGGAGATAATTCTATGATTCCACAACCATTTTACATAGAGTTTTTCATTCAAGGGATACCCTTAGAGTACCAAGTTATAAATATTCCAACATCTTCCATATGTTCTAAAATAAGCGGCCTCTTCTTATTGATTTCTTACACTTGTTGTGACACTTCCACTCAACCACCTAAAGTATTTAGCTAGCACTTTTTTTGTGTTCATATCATTATTCCAAGCTGTTCATAATCACATGAGTTACCATCAATTATCATCATTAGAAATTTTGCAATTTTTTCCTAAAATTTACTAATTAGTCTACAAGCACATGGTAATAATGGCATTACCCACAAACACATGATACCCTCATAACCTAGTATTGTGTGCTAGGAAGGATTTCCAAAGAAGTTGGTTGGCATCACTATGACACTATTACAGAATTAGAAGGGAAGAGAAAGGAAAAGGCTCAGGTATCATATGAGAGAATGAAGCAATTGGAAAAATTGAGATCAAAAGCAGTGGAGTTAGCCGAAAATAAGCTTTCCCTAGAGATGGATAAGATAAAACTTGACAAAATATCGTCAATTTCCTTGACCCTTTATTGATTATTCAGAAGGAGTATGAATACACCACTATTAATATCAAGGTAACCGGCCCCTAGAAGATCAAAGGCTACAAGTTGTAGTTTTCATCTGAACATCAACATACCACAACCATGCTTACAACCAGAAGCCTTCTCACATCCATGATCTGATTATATAGTGAATTAGACAGAAGTAAGAAAACAATTACTTCTTCAAAGCTAATTCGAATTTGGAGGGCTTAGCTGAGGATTGGCGGTTAGGGGTTAGGGATTTAGAGGTTTAGGGTTTCGGGGGTTAAATGGGTTAGGGGTTAAGGGGTTATAGGTTTAGGGTTTACAGGGTTAAATGGGTTAGGGGTTAAGGGGTTATAGGTTTAGGGTTTAGGGGGTTAAATGGGTTAGCGGTTTCGAGGTTTATGGTTTAGGGGGTTAAATGGGTTAGGGGTTAAGGGGTTATAGGTTTAGTGTTTAGGGGGTTAAATGGGTTATGGGTTTAGGGGGTTAGGGATTTAACAGTTAAGGATTTTAGGGGTTAGAAGTTAGGGGCTAATGAGGTTAAGTTTTAGGGGTTAATGGTTTATAGATATAGGGTTTAAGGGGTTAGGGTTAAGGGTTTAATGGTTTAGGGTTTAAGGGGTTAGGGGTTAAGGGTTTAGGGGTTAGGGGTTAAGGGTTTAGAGGTTTATTGTTTAGGGGTTAAATGGGTTAGGGGTTTACTAGAGGTTTAGGGGGTTAAATGGGTTAGGGGTTGGGAATTAGTGTTTAAGGGGTTAGGGGTTAAGATGATAGTTTCATTGGTCTCTGTTTGTGCACATTTTAACCTTTCCAACAAGGCGGAATTAACCCAATCGTAGGTCCCAATATGTCATGATATATATTAACTCTAGATATATATGAGAAGGAATAATTATAAAGACATAGATTGATAGAGGTGGCGAGAAAAGGGGAGTCACAAGGGAGAGATGGAGATAAACTCAAGGAGAGGGGAGAGAAGGAATGGATTAGCTGAGAGAGAGAGAGGGAGAGGAGTGAGAGAGGTAGAGAAGGGTAAGAGAGGGAGATAGTGAGACAAACATGGAAGGGGGGCAGAAAGAAGTATAGAGGGAGAGATATAGTTGTGAGAGGATTGGAGGGTAGAGAGAGAGAGAGAGAGAGAGAGGGAGATTGGGGAAGAGAGAGGTCATTCCAGATGCTTTGAAATTTTTGAGGCTTCAGCCAAGTCACAACTTAGCATGAAAACTGATACGGGCACCCTCGAACAAAACGACCTGACCCGAAGGCACCTGGTCAGGCAACCTCACACGGTGCGCCTGACCGATGGATGCCACAAGGGAGAAAATGACAAACGGGCCACCCGAATGTGCACAAGGCACCTGGGCAGTCACAACTTTGCAAAATTGATACAGGCGCCCTCGAACGAAACGACCCAACCCGAATGCGCCAGGTCGGGCGACCTCGTACGGCGTGACATGGCGCGCCCGACCGAATGATGCCACAAGGGAGAAAATGGCAAACGAGCTACTCGAAGGTGCACAAGGCACTCGAGCAGTCACAACATACCATGAAAACTAATATGGGTGTCCTTGAACGAAACGGCCTGACCCGAACGCGCTCGGTCGGGCGACCTCGCACGGTGCGACACGGCGCGCCCGACCGAACAATGCCACAAGGGAGAAAACGGCAAATGGGTTGCCTGAAGGTGCACAAGGCACCTGAGAGGTCACAAATTAGCATGAAAACTTATACAAGTGCCCTCGAATGAAACGACCCGACCCGAACACGCCCGGTCGAGCGACCTCGCACGGCACAACACGGCCCGCCTGACCAAATGATGCCACAAGGGGGCAAATAGAAAATGGGCTGCCTGAATGTGCACAAGGCACTCGAGCAGTCACAACTTAGAAAAACTGATACGGGCGCCCTCGAACGAAATGACCCGACTCGAACGCGTCCGGTCGGGCGACCTCACATGGTGCGACACGACACACCTGACCGAATGAATATCCCACAAGGGATAAAATAGAAAATGGGCTGCCTGAACGTGCACAAGGGACCCGGGTGGTCACAACTTAGCAAAACTGATACGGGCGCCCTTGAGAAAAACGGCCCGAACCGAATGTGCACAAGGGAGAAAACGGGAAACGGGCCGCCTGAACGTGCACAAGGCACCCGGGTGGTTACAACTTAGCAAACCTGATACGGGCGCCCTCGAACCAAAAGGCCTGATCGAAACACAGCTGGTCGGGCGACCTCACACGGCGCGACATGACACGCCTGAATGAACGTCGATGCCACAAGGGATAAAATGGCAAGCGGGCCACCTGAACGTGCACAATGCATCCGGGCAGTGAAAACATAGAAAAATTGATACGGGCACCCTCGAACAAAATGACCCGACCCAAACATGCCCAGTCAGGTGACCTCACACAGCACGACACGGCGCGCCTGACCGAATGATGCCAGAAGGGAGAAAACGACAAACGAGCTACCCGAACGTGCACAAGGCACCCGGGCGGTCACAACTTAGCAAATGTGACACGGGCGCCCTCGCACGAAATGGCCCAACCCAGCTGCCCTTGGTTGTGTGGCGTCACACGGCGCAACACGGCGCGCCTGGCCGCACGGAGGCACAAGGTAGAAAATGGCAAACAGGTTGCCCAAACTTGCACAAGTTGGCACCTGCGTGGTCACAAGTTAGAAAATCTAACACGGGTGCCCTCGCACGTAACGGCCCAACCCGGGCGCCCTTGGTCGTGCGGCGTCACAAGTCACAACACAGCGCACCCAGCCGCATGGAGGCACAAGGTAGCAAATGGTAAACGACAAACGGGCCACCCGAACATGCACATTAAGGCACACGAGCGGTCACAAGTTAGAAAATCTGACAAGGGCGCCCTCGCACGTAACGACCCGACCCGGGCGCCCTTGGTCATGTGGCGTCACAAGGTGTGACATGGCGCGCCCGGCCACCCAGAGGAACAAGGTAGAAAATGGAAAATGGGCCGCTCGAACATGCACAAGGCACCCGAGTGATTACAAGTTAGCAAATCTGACACGGGCACCCTTGCACGAAACGGCCAAACCCGGGTGCCCTTGGTCGTGCGGCGTCTCATGGCGCGACACTACGCACCCGGCCGCACGGAGGCACAAGGTAGCAAACGATAAATGGGCCACTCGAACGTGCACAATCTGGCACTCGGGCGGTCACAAGTTAGCAAATGTGACATGGGTTCCCTCGCACGAAATGACATGACCCAAGCACCCTTGGTCGTGCGGCGTCACACAACGCGCCCGACCACACGAAGGCACAAGGTAGAAAATGGAAAATGGGCCACCCGAATGTGCATAAGCTGGCACCCGGGCGGTCATGAGTTAGAAAATGTGACACGAGCGCCCTCACACAAAACAGCCAGACCAGGGCGCCCTTGGTTGTGCGACGTCACATGGCTCGCCCGACCGCATGGAGGCACAAGGTAGCAAATGGTAAATGGGTTGCCCGAACGTGCACAAGATGGCACCCGGGCAGTCACAAGTTAGCAAATGTGACACTGGTGCCCTCGCACAAAATGGCCCGACCCAAGCGCCCTTGGTCGTGCGGCATCACACGGCGCGACAAGGCTCGCCCAACCGCACAGAGGCACAAGGTAGCAAATGGCAATCAAGCTACTCGAACATGCACAAGCTGGCACCCGAGCAGTCATAAGTTAGCAAATCTGACATGAGCACCCTCACACGAAATGGCCAGACCCAGGCGCCCTTGGTCGTAAGGCATCACACGACGCGACACACCGCGCCCGGCCGCCCGTAGGAACAAGGTTGCAAAAAAAAAAACAGGCTGCCCGAATGTGCAAATTAACACACTTGGGCGGTCACATGTTAGCAAATCTGACACGGGCGCCCTCACACAAAACAGTCTAACCTGGGCGCCCTTGGTCATGCGAAGTCACATGGCGCGCTCAGCTGCCCGTATACACAAGGTAGCAAACGGAAAATGGGCTGCCTGAATGTGCACATGAAGGCACCCGAGCAGTCACAAGTTAGCAAATCTGACACAGGCGCCCTCACACTAAACGGCCTGACCCGGGCACCCTTTGTTGTGCGACGTCACACGGTGCGACACGGCGCGCACTGCCGCCCAGAGACTCAAGGTAGGAAATGGCAAATGGGTCACCCGAACATGCACAAGTTGGCACCTGGGTGGACACAAGTTAGCAAATGTGACACGGGCACCCTCGCACGAAATGGCAAGACTCAGGCGCCCTTGGTCGTGCAGCGTCACACGGCGCGACACGGTGCGCCCGGCCGCATGAAGGCACCAGGTAGAAGACAACAAATGCGTCGCCCAAACGTGCACAAGCTAGAACTCGAGCAGTCAAAAGTTATCAAATCTGACACGGGCACCCTCGCACGTAACGGCCCGAACCGGGTGCCCTTGGTCGTGCGACGTCACACAGTGCACCCAGCCGTATAGAGGCACAAGGTATAAAATGGCAAACGGGCCGCCTGAACATGCACAAGCTAGCACTCGGGTGGTCACGAGTTAGCAAATGTGACACGGGCGCCCTAGCATGAAACTGCCAAACCCGGGCGCCCTTAACGGTCGTGCGGTGTCAGACGGCGTGACATGGCGCACCCAGTCGCATGGAGGCACAAGATAGAAAATGGTAAACGGGCCGCCTGAACATACACAAGCTAGCACCCGGGCAGTCACAAGTTAGCAAATGTGACACGGGCGCCCTCGAACGTAACGACCCGACCCCGATGCCCTTGCTCGTACGGCGTCACACGGCGCGACACGACGCACCCGGCCGCACGGAGGCACAAGGTAGAAAATGGTAAATGGGTCACCCAAACGTGCACAAGCTGGCACCTAGGTGGTCACAAGTTAGCAAATGTGACACGGGTGCCCTCACACGAAACGGCCCAACCCAGGCGCCCTTGGTCGTTCGGCGTCACATGGTGCAACACGGTGGGACCAGTCGCACGGAGGCACAAGGTAGAAAATGACAAATGGGCCACTCAAATGTGCACATGCTGGCACTCAGGCGGTCACAAGTTAACAAATGTGACACAGGCGCCCTCGCACGAAATGGCCAGACCCGGGCGCCCTTGGTCGTGGGGTGTCAAACGGTGTGACACGGTGTGCCCGGCCATACGCGAGAGGCACAAGGTAGAAAACGAAAAACAGGTTGCCTGAACATGCACAAGTTGGCACCCAGGCGGTCACAAGTTAGCAAATCTGACACCGGCGACCTAGCACGTAACGGCTTGACCCGCGCACCCTTGGTCGTGCGGCGTCACACGGCGCGACACGGCGCGCTCGGTCGCATGGAGGAACAAGGTAGAAAATGGCAAACGAGCCGCCCAAACGTGCATAAGCTGGCACCTGGGTGGTCACAAGTTAGAAAATGTGACACGGGTGCCCTCGCACGAAACAGCTAGACCCGAGCACCCTTAATGGTCGTGCGGCGTCACATGGTGCGACACAGCGCGCCCGTCCACATGGAGGCACAAGGTATCAAATGGTAAACGGGCCATCCAAACGTGCGTAAGCTGGCACCCGGGCAGTCACATGTTATCAAATGTGACACGGGCACCCTCGCTCGTAACGGCCCGACCCGGGTGCCCTTGGTTGTGCGGCGTCACACAGCGCGCCCGGCCGCACAGAGGCACAAGGTAGCAAACAGTAAACGGGTCGCCCGAACGTGCACAAGCTGGCACCCGGGCGGTCACAAGTTAGAAAATCTGACACGGGTGCCCTTGCACATAACGGCCCGACCTGGGCGCCCTTGGTCGTGCATCGTCACATGGCGCGACACAGCACGCTCGGATGCACGGAAGTACAAGGTAGCAAACGACAAACGAGCCGCCCAAATGTGCACAAGCTAGCACCAAGGTGGTCACAAGTTAGCAAATGTGACACAGGCACCCTCGCACGAAATGGACAGACTCGGGCGCCCTTAATGGTTGTGCAGCGTCACACGGCGCGACACGACGCACCCGGCTGCACGGAGGCACAAGGTAGCAAATGGTAAATGGGCCATTGGAACGTGCACAAGATGGCACCTGGGTGGTCACAAGTTATAAAATGTGACACGGGTGCCCTCGCACGAAACGGCCAGACCCAAGCGCCGTTGGTCGTGTCGCATCACACAGCGCGACACGGCGCTCCCGGCTGCATGGAGGTACAAGGTAGAAAATGGCAAACGGGCCACCCGAACGTACATAAGCTGGCACCCAGGTGGTCACAAGTTAGCAAATCTGACATAGGTGCCCTCGCACGTAATGGCCCGACCCGGACGCCCTTGGTGGTGCGGCGCGACACAGTGCGACACGGCGCACCCGACCGCACGGATGCATAAGGTAGCAAATGACAAATGGGCCACCCAAACATGCACAAGCTGGCACCCGGGAGGTCACAAGTTAGCAAATGTGACACAGGTGCCCTCGCACGAAACAGCTAGACCTGTGCACCCTTAATGGTCATGCGGCATCACACGGCGCGACATGGCACGCCCAGCCACATGGAGGCACAAGGTAGAAAATGGTAAATAGGGCGCCCGAACGTGCACAAGCTGGCACCCGGGTGGTCACAAGTTAGAAAATGTGACACGGGTTCCCTCGCATGAAACATCCTGACCCAGGCGCCCTTGGTCGTGCGGCGTCACACGGCGCGACACGGTGCACCTGGCCGCACAGAGGCACAAGGTAGAAAACGGCAAACGGGCCGCCTAAACATGCACAAGCTGGCACCCGGGCGGTCACAAGTTAGCAAATGTGACACGGGCGCCCTCGCACGAAACGGCCAGACCCGGGCGGCCTTGGTTATGCGGCATCTCACAGCGCGACACGGCGTGCCCGGCCGCATGGAGGCACAAGGTAGAAAACGGTAAATGGGTTGCCCGAACGTGCACAAGCTGGCACCCGGGCGGTCACAAGTTAGAAAATGTGACACAAGTGCCCTCGTACGAAACGACCTGACCCAGGTGCCCTTGGTCGTGCAGCGTCACACAGTGCAACACGGCACGCCTCGCCACATGGAGGCACAAGGTAGAAAATGGAAAACGGGCCACTCGAATGTGCACAAGTTGGCACCGGGCGGTCATAAGTTAGAAAATCTGACATGAACTCCCTCGCAAAAAACGGCTCGACCCAGATACCCTTGGTCGTGAGGTGTCACACGTCGTGACACGGAACGCCCAGCCACCTCGAGGAACAAGGTAGCAAACAGCAAACGTGCTTCCCGAACGTGAAAATTAAGACACTCGGGCAGTCACAAGTTAGCAAATCTGACACGGGCACCCTCACACAAAACAACTCGACCTGGGCACCCTTGGTTGTGCGACGTCACACATCGCGGTCGGCTGCCCGGAGACACAAGGTATCAAATGGAAAATGGGCTGCCCGAATGTGCACATTAAGGCACCCGGGCGGTCACAAGTTAGCAAATCTGACACAGGTGCCCTCGCATGAAACGGCCTGACCCGTGCGCCCTTGGTCATGCGATGTCACATGGCACGACAAGGCGCACCCGGCCGCCCAGTAACACAAGGTAGAAAATGGAAAACGGGCCACCCGAACGTGCACATTAAGGCACCCGGGCGGTCACAAGTTAGCAAATCTGACACGGGCAACCTCGCACGAAACAGCTCAACCCGGGCGCCCTTGGTCATGCGGCGTCACACGGCGTGACATGGCGCGCCCGGCCGCCCGGAGACACAAGGTAGCAAATGGCAAACGGGCCATGTATGAAGATTTCATAGCTTAAAAATTTACAGACGAGAAGATAGCCAAAATACCAAGATGACCATGATTTGAGAAAGAATTCTAGAGCATACATAAACCCTAACTTCTTTAGAGCATATCTCTGAAAATATAACGAACAAAGATCTGATGCTTGGACTAGATGTTCAAAAAAATTATCCATAACATGGTCGAAGTTTCATGGCCTGCAACCTCACATAAAAATGTTATGGCAATAATGTTGAACTGACCCTAATTAATTCAAATAATATCAAATCATTGTTGACATATGTCGAAAGTCAGTTAGAGAGTGAATTAGAATTGATACGTAGCCCAAACCGTCGCAAGAGCCACACTTAGCCCAAACCGTCGCAATAGCGACACCTTTGCCTGAACTGTCGGAATAGTGACACTTTTCTCAAACGTCGCAATAGTGACACTTTCGTCAAACTGTCGCAATAGAGACGCTATTGCCAATACTGTCGCAATTGTGACGAATTCCTCCAAACGTCACAATTTCGACACTTTGTCTAAGTGTCGGTATTGCGACACTTGTCTCTGAACGTCGGTATAGCGACGGTTTCGGGTGGGATTTTAAAAAGTTGAAAAAATTTGGGGAAATTTCTAACATTTGGTCAAAAGTGTCAGAACCAAGTGTTAGAATTTCTGCCAAATGTACTAGTGACGTGACTCAAAACTGATCATTGATCACATGAAACATAACAGTGCGCTCTATGCACCACCACTCTCTAGATGGATAGAATATATGAGCTCCTAGGCACTTTCAACCATATCACATTCCATCATGTTTACCACGAAAATAATTGGGAAGCAGATCGTGTTTCCAAACAGGGACTAAATAGGGTATATGGACAAATGCACTATGAGCTTCATGTCGCTGGACGGGTCCCTGCAAATGGCACTATCCCATTTCACTATTTTTTCTCGGTAAATATTTCTAGTATTTTTTTTATTTTTTATTTTTATTTATTTATTTATATATCTTGGGGAGACCGAGTACTCCATAAATTGTCTCTTCATTTTGTTTAGCTTCATGATGATAGACTCTGTGGATTGAAAATGCTGAACATGCTTATTTTGTTGTTAATTTTGCTCCAATTTTTTGTGTAATTCTTGCACATTTTTCTCCTATGAAGGTTATAATGACACATAAAGGAAAGAGATGTAAGAACATGAAGAATGATGCTGTAAATTGAAAAACAATTACTGTATGATTATCATTTTGGAAATTATTTTTCCATTTGATCTGGTACATAAATTTATACAGCAACAATTTTTTCCTCTAAAAAAAGAGATGGAAGTGATAGAAGAGGCGTAGGTGGATTGGATAGGTTTAACCAAAATTCAAACCCACTCAAATTTATGTTTAGGATAGCTTAAACGATTAGGGGATGTAAGTCTCTATGATAGCTTATACAGATGCGAACTTTGTTAAAAATGTTAATAGAATGTTGATATTTTGTATATTTATGAAGAAATTAAAGAGGACGTACATTCAGACAAATCTCTCTCATGCTTAAATTAAGGTTCTCGCTTGTAGGACCACGGGACTTTACATGGCATGAGCTATATACTGGTTTTCCAGCACGTGCATTGATTTTTTTAATACACAATGCTTGCATCAGTCAACAACCAATCTTATAGTAGATGGTCCCATTATCAACCTTCAGTTGAGGGCAGGCATCACGAGTGAAAATAATGTAGTGGGAAGGTATATGTCTGGCTATAAATCCACTAAATAAATGTGAAAGGTGGAGGCTAGTAGAAGGTAAAGATAAGGTAAGATAAGATAAGATATCAGAGACATGTTTCCCATCGTGTTTGTTCTCTTCTTCTCGGCAGTTCCCCTGATGCCGTATTTCCTGCCTTCTAGGCAACTGAGCGATTTGGTGTTAAGGATAGAGGATGCAATGGAGGAAACGAAGATGTACATAATAAGATTTTGTCCCCAGATCCACATTGCGTGCAGAATAATTCTCATTATAAGTAGATTATGTCGTGCCTAGTATAGAACCCCTCGAATTCGTGCCTGATTTATTTGGCCCTATTTGTTTGGCCGAGAAATGGTAAACTCTATTTTGAAGAATATAGATCATTTCTATTATCTGATAGTAGGGTCTAAGTGAACAAAGTGGCCACTTAACATCCATCAGAATAATTGTCAAGGAAAACAACAAGAAACAACACATGCACTGCCTCATTGTTGTTTTGTCTCATGTGTAGGTTTTTTACAAATTATTTCACCTATTTTAATTGATAGTGTTGTTCCTAAGAATTTTTTTTTTTTTTGTGATAATAGATGAATATGTGTACCCAAATTTATGAATTTCTACATCATTATGCACATCATATAACTGTAACATGTATGCTTTGATTATTTCATTTTCCCTGTTGTGAGATCCATTCGTAGGTTTTTGTGTATGTGGGGTTTCATTGTTAGTCAACTTGAGCACTTCTAAATTTTCTCCGACAAGTCTAAGTAGGTTCAAAGGTTCTCTTGCTATAGATTGCTATATATTCTTAGAAGGATTATAGGTTTTCTGCCTGTTGTTATTAGTGTTTATTAATTTTCATCAGCCATAACAATAAATTGGTTTTTTGTTATAATACTCTTAGCAATATTAATTTATTTGTTATAATATTCTTAGTAATATTAAATTTGTGGTGATATCAAATATATATTATCATCTTACTATTGATAATATATTTCTGAAATCTGACTCATATAAGTGTGCTCATATCCATTAAATTTTTTGAAATCACTAAGCTCACGTAAATCTATGTACCTAGATTTATGAATCTAAATGTCATTTGCTTACATTGTCTTGAGTTTAATAATTGTGATATCATTATTTTATTAAGTACGTCTATTAATAAACACTACAAGGAAAAGACCCTCTAACGGATTTTTTTGAGGAACCACAAAGAAAAATACCCCATACATCCATTTCTAGCAGAGATTACTAGAGGAGGTTGTCGGGCGGAGAGTTTTGCGGATGTTTTCCTATTGGTGCTCTTCTCATTAAAACTCACCCTGGTGCTCTCAAAAAAAGAAAGCACCGGTGCGGACAAAATCATTGACACACCAGACAGCATGTACTCCGTAAACACCTGCCTGGTGCGTCATAATATAATAGAGAATCGGTGCCTCACAACTCATCCACGCCGGTGCATTATAAAACACAATGCCAACACTGAAACCACCTGGTGTGGTAGACAAAAACCACACCAGTGCATCATAAAAAATGCGCCAAAACACAAACCAACTGGTGTGTTTGTAGCAAACAGTACCAGTGCACCTATAAACAACGCGCACCGGTAAAGGGTTAAATTAAAAAAATATTTACGACAAAAAACCCGGATTTTCAGTTTTCCAGTGCTCCTAAACTATCAATTACCAATGTGCATGATACCATAGAACGCACCGGTGCACACCGACATTGGCACATCGGACTGCGTGTGCGAAGTACACACACCGCCGGGGCTTCAATACTCTTCCACACTAGTGCATCATAAAACACCGCACCAAAACATAAATGAGCTGGTGCATTCTTCTCTAAGAGAACTGGTGCGCCAGAAACCGCACGCACTAGAATAGTGTTTTATAAAAAAAAAAATTAAGGCCAAAAAACTGGTGCTTTGTGATTATTACGCACTAGTGCTTTACCATTACGCCGCCGTGGTGCATCATCAAATTTTTTTTCTAAAACTGAAACATCCCAGTGCGCGGTTAGGGAAACGCCCCAGTGTGTTATAAACAATGGGCCAAAATTGGTACCGTCCGGTGCGGTTTTATTTAACCGCACCGGTGCGCTTATAAAACCCCGCACACCGAAACGAGGTTAATTAAAAAAAAAATTACGGCCAAAAAACTTCATTATTCACTTTCCTCAGTGCTTCAGAGCTCCCAAGCCCGGATGTTATTTCCTTATTTCTAATCCACCCTGACATCGGTGCTCGCATTGCACCCATTGCACGCACTACTGCTCTGCATTGGCCACCAATCTCCAGCTTGCATTTTGAAAAACAGTGGGCAAATTTTATTTTCCAAATTTTACAACCAATATGCCTAATCGACGGCAAAATGTACAGGTATTTTTCTATTTTTTCTATAATTAAGCCTTTTAGCAGATTATAAATTGAAATAAACTTTAAAATAACCATTAAAAAAGAAAAAACAATTGCCGCGCAGTTCGCTCGAGCTGTTTGGCTCGCACCAGATAGCGGTGCTACCTGTAAAATTTACAGGCAGCACTACTACCGGTGATAATGTTAACCGCACCATTTCTGGGGCAGTGCCATAAAGCGCCCCAAATAATTTTAAACTAAAAATAAAAAATAAAAAAGGCGGTGCGCTCATTTATCCAGGCGCACCGTTCACCCTGGAAATCATAGTGTGGTGCGTTGACTTCATTTGTTGCCCCGGTTTATGTCAGTGCACTGCATTTTGCATTCTGAGAGGGTCAATGGTGCGGTCAGGTAAAAGACCGCACCGTCAACTATGTCATTGTCATGAAGTCGGTGCGCTGACACAACTATACGTGTCAGGGCGTATATTTCAGTCAGCGCACCACTATTCTGAATTATATACAGTCCACGGTGCTTGAAAAATAGACATCTACACCGAATCCGGTGCGGTCTATTTAATTAGGGGCCCAGGGGACGATGCGCTAAAATATTAGGACGCACCGGCACCGGTGCGTAACTGTTTCTATGGAGCACCAACTTGTATGTTTGTTTTTTTGCCAAAAAAAATTATATATGTATATTTATAAATACATTTATGTTTTAATAAAAAAAATTATTTAATATGGCAATGATTCAGAGAGAACAGCAGCAACAGAAGCAACAACAAGTAGAACAATATGACATGATTCGCCAATGGGAGGTGAGAGAGAGGGAGAGAGATGGATGCCCTCACCATATTACTGCAGATACCGAGGAGATCCTTATGTAGGTAGGCATCCTCAAGTTCTATGAGGAGGCTATTTCCGGCCTAAAGGCCCATATAGTGCTTTTGAGACATCTTAACAGTAGGTGGAATGCCCACCGACAGGATTTTCAGGTTGGTCTGACCAGTGGTACACACCCACTGAGGAGGACATTTATTTTATTATAGGACTATCGAGGAGAGGGGTGAATTTTCCCTCATTCCCATATGTGCCAGCTGGTTGTGTAGCAGGGAGTCAGTTAGTTTACTCCCAGAGATACATTGGAGCACATGTACTGTCTCCTTCAGAGTTTCAGGTACATGGAGGTCAATTACATATAGGTTCTTTTGGTAGACAGGACATGAAGTGCCTCTCTATTATCGCTTCGATCATTTCACACAACACCAGTGATGGGCAACGCATTAGTTGCTCACTTTTATATTACATTGATTCTTTAGTACAATAGCCATGACTTGTTAGGTGGTCTGCCATTTTTTTTCATCAGTTTTGTACGGCCTTAGATAGATGTCGTGCTCATGCACAAGAGAGGGTCAACTTCCCTTTTGCTTCAGATCTGTTTTGTTTATTTTTTGAGAGGTTTCCAGAGATGAGACCTAGTTTTGTTTGACATCCTTGTAGGCCGATGTTCGAGGCCCGGATGCGCATGTGGGGGAAGATGATGCCCAAGAGGGGAGAAACTATGTTTCTAGCAAGGATATCACATGATTCACTGGATTTACTAGCTAGTGTTGGCAGGCTGCATCCCTTCATTATGGTCTCATGTCCTTATGTTGGAATAGATTGGTGAGGGTGTCCCAACATCCTCTTCACTCCCGATGAGCCGCCAGATGATAGAGGTAATATTATTGTTTTATTTATATTTATTCTAACATGTTATTTAACTTTTTTTTATTAAATTGTGTAATGAAATTGTCCAATTATTGTTGTGTACTTGTATATATTTTGCAGACATTGGCTCTTTTGGTGGAGATGAGATGTCGGATCCACCACATGATCCAAGTGTCGATCCTGATGATGATGATTAGGAGATGGCTGATGCGTCGGAGAATGAGGTCGGTGGCATAGCAGAGAGATGTGTTGATCCTACGCCTCATGGTGCACTGATACCGCCTTTTGCTAGGCATGGTCGACCTGAGACCAGATACCGAATGGAGTTGGGCAGCTAACTCTGTGGATTGATTTCAGATGTGGGCATTAGGCTTGCTCATTACAGAGAGATATAGGGCAATGAAATACTGTTACACATGTGGAGAGGCATGTCACGTGACATGTATGACCTGATGTGGCATATCGTAGGAGCTACGACAGATGTTATGCGATTGAGGAGGATTTTCCGTAGCTATAAGCGTAGTCGAGCTGCGGCACGTGATGGATAGTCCGCTAGCAACGAATCAGATGCATCTCGTGATCTTTTACCTCGCAGTGCACCTGATGATCAGCATGAGGCTTCACTAGCAGCATCTGACACTATTCATCATGGAAATGAGGCTGGACCATCGGCCATGTCCAGTCAGCAGCCTGCAACATCCATCAGTACTAGTCACGATCATCATAAGCAGGCTGGATCATCGACCGCAGAGGCTGCAGTACTATTGACTGAGCAGGCCTCCACTACTACTGTGCCTCATATTGATCATGTTGTACTACCACTAGTGGATGCATCCATCAGTACTAGTGATCATCATGATCATGAGCAGGCTATTCGACCATCGACTGTCGAGGCTACACCGAACTTTACTGAACAAGCCGCATCCAGTTGTACTAGTGTTATTGATGTTGTTATACTACCACCAGTGCCTGATCCATGACGTTTATATTACAGTTGTATATTTTTAACATTATTCAGTTATATATATATATGGTTCATTTATTTTATGTTCATGTTGCAGTTGTACTTAATTTTCATGTTGATGATCATCATGATGTGGCGCATATTGTTAGTCATGTTAGATATGTTCATTTAATGTTTAGCTTGTAGATAGATGTGTATATGTGAAAGGTGCATGAGTTATTTGACATTATATTGACATGTATATTTGATGTTTGTGTTGTGATGATGTTAATATATAATGTTAATTTGATGTTAATTGAATGTGTTTATTAGTCGAATATGATGTTTGTATGATGGTTATCATGATCGTGATGATGTTTATTAATTAATTTAATATACGACATAATATTTAATAAATATCATGGTCATTTAATTCTATGTAAAATTGTAAAATTGTATTTCTATTTGTACTAATTGTAATTTTAAGTGTAATTGTATGTAAAATATTTATTGATGTAAAATTCTAATTGTAATTGTAATATTTAATTTATTCTGAAATGATCGTAATTGTATATATGAAAAATTGTAAAATTTTAATTCTAATTCTAATTGTATGTAAATTTCACAAATTGTAATTGTATTTGTAATTGCAATTTTAATTGAATTATATGTAAGATATTTGTAAAATTGTACTTGTAATTGTAAATGTAATTCTATGTCAAATTGTAAATGTAATTGTATTTGTAATTGTAAGTTTAATTGAATTGTCTGTAAAATATTTGTAAAATTGTAATTGTAATTATATGTAAAATTGTAAATTTAATTGTATGTAAAATTAAAATTGTAATTCTAATTCTAATCGTAATTCATGCATGTGAAATTAATGTAAAATTGTAATTTTAATTTTAATTCTAATTGTAATAGTAATTTTAATTAATGTAAAATTGTAATTGTAATTTTAATTAATGTAATTGTATGTAAAATATTAATTTGTAAAAGTTTAATTCTATTGATGTGAAAATTTTAATTGTATTAATGTGAAATGATTTTATTAAAATATTTAAATTTGTAAGTTTGAAAATAATTGTAAAATAACAAATCTAGAATAATACGAATTTTTGTAACATAAAGTTTAGAAAATAATGAAAAAAAATTCATGTACTTTATAATTATCATTATTTTATTATGATCTTACATACAAAAAAAAAAAACTTTAAAAATTCTGGTGTGTTTATCATCCTAACAGGCCCTGGTGCATCGTATTAATACAACGCACCGGTGCGTCACATTTCCGCGCACCGAAAACGAATAAACGCAAATGAAAAAAACACAACTCTATTTTTTTTAAGTTAAAAAAAAGCGGCAATTTGAAAAATGGGCGGAAAATATTTTCAAAAATCTAATTTGATAAAATAATTCTTTAAATACTAAACACTTCTCATTATTTCACTATTTTTGCTAAAAATTTTCAGTCAGATTTTTGCAGGAGACAGACCAAGAGCAAGAGAGCACGAGAGCACTGCGGATGGTGAAATACATTCAAACAGAAGTATTCAGACAATTAGAAACCAAAACTCCGGTGATTCAAGCCCTTTTCATAGAATTTCAAACCATTTCGTGATTAAATTTAATTTTTTTTTTACTTTTTTCTGCAGTTTTTTATTTTTTCTGCAGTTTTATCCATTTTTGCCCTAAACCCTTTATTTTTTGTTTTTTCTCTTTCTTCTCCCTATTTCTGTGATTTTAGAATTAGGGTTTTTCATTTTAGATTGACGTCCAACCCACGGGACGACTTGCATAATCGAATCCCATCCATTAGGCCATTGCGTGAATTTTTGAAAAAATGGATTTTTATTTATTGGTGTACCCTGCGTACGCCACTACACTGGTGCTCTGTATTATTACAATGCACCGTGAAATTTCTACGTCGTAAAAAATTGAAAACATTCTTTTAAATCCATGCGCCAAATCTGAAATAGGGCACCGGTGCTCTCTTTAACTAGGAAAGCACTGTACGGTGTATTACACCATTTTTGCAGTGCATTTATAATACCCCACACACCGTTAGGTCTATCACATTGTTTTTGCAATGCGTTTATAATACTGAACGCACCGTACCATGTATTATACTATTTTGTGGTGTGTTGTTAATATATCCACTCATCGACGGTGGTGCAGATTTCATGAAAGGCACACCGGTGTCTCAAGATTCATTTTCTACTTGAAAAGTTGAGAATTTATTTATAAATATATTAATGAATGATATGCTATAGGTTTCATATTGATAAAGAAATGAATGATAAGATATCAAGTAATAAAAATACTATTAACACATTAAGAAAAGCAAAAAAGGCAAGTTATTTGTAAATTCTTTATAAAAAATATTATTTTTGAACTATATGTAACTTTAACTAAAATGTATTGTTTACTGTGTATCATGCAGAGCCACAAAATGACGAAGCTCGATATGATTATTTCTGATCTACAACCAAAAGAGTGTAGATGTTTAATGGAAAAATTGCAAAAATATGTACCAGGTGAATGAAACAATACTATCGATCCAATATGAGTTTATTTTTTTAATTATCATTAATAATATACTTAAAATTATTAGATAACATGTGTAAAATGGTGTACTAATTCACATATGTTTAATGTTCTACAGGGACGAACAACTCAGAAAAGGAATGTTGTTCTAAGAAAAGAAAAAAAATAGAACATGCAAATGAAAATGAATTGCTCCTTGGCTCATCTGGAGTGGTGCTGGAAGTTAACGAAAGGGGGAAAAGCTTTTACAAAAGTTTGAGGGATCTAGTGGAACGAATAGAACAACATGCTTCAAATGTAATATGTAATCATTGAATTTTTCGACCATTAGGTACAAAAAATAAAAAATTTAGAATTAAATATTAATTTTCAAGAATTTTCTTTCAGAAAGGAAAAGAAAATGGAACCCATTCAACACATAAAACAGGATGACAAGGAAGAAAATGGTTGATCTCTAAGTTTATGAGTAACTGTTACTTCCTTATAACAACTTAACTGGATTTCATTTTTGTGTTTTTTAAGTTGTTTTACAAAAATCATCATTGAATGTCTTCAAACAGGTGCTAACATACAAAGAAGAACCATCAGACGAATTTATTGAAATTGGGTTAAATATTGGTTGTGAGTATATGTTGGCATATCAGAATTTAATTGTGGAATTTGTAAGCATCTATTGATCTTGTTTTAATTAGCTTCGTCTATAATTAATAAAACAAAAACATATTTTATATTAAATATATGATTTGTTATGGGGTATAAAACTTGCAGGAAACAAAGTATGGAACTACGCCAACAGATGAAATTTTGAAAGATGGCATGGTACATGGTTTTGAAAGAATGGGTATAGTTTATGAGTCAATTGTTGCTATGGTACGTCATTTTTCTTTTCAATTTACATCGATGTATATTATTTAATATTGGAATTTTCATTATTCTCGCCAATGTATATACTCTCATTTCAGTTTATTTTTATGTTTGTAGATGGAAATTGAAGAAGAAGAAAACAATCAACGCCATGAACACAACATTCCTGAAAATAACCCAAGTCATGGAAGTAGCTCTAGTAGTGACAACATTTCAAGCGAAGAATGATGATCGCTATGTAATTTGGATATCAAAGCAAGGCATTTTTTTTTGAAATATTTCTATGAAATCAGAAATTTTGTTTAATGTAATGGACATAATGTCCCAATTGAAAGACAAAGGGATACGAATAATTGTCCCATTTTGTATGATAAAGGTAGTCTTATTCATATATATATATATATATATATATATATATATAATCATAAAATCTGTTTTAATTTATTCTATTACATTCTCCGTTGTCGTTCTCAAATGCACTAATAAAAATTTAATTCATATGAATATTGTTATAAGATTATATATATGTGTCGACTTTTGATGAATAATGAATTTTAAAAAACCACAATAATTCTGATATGATTTAACAAATTAATCCAAACAGCACATTCAAATGCATTAATAAAAATGTAGTTAATATGAATATTGTTATAAGATGTGTCGAATTTTGATGAATAATGAATTTAAAACAATCAAAATAATTGGACTATCAGAGGTGGATGTTTCTAAAAAAAACAAAATGAAAACCGGTGCATTTGTGTCTATACGTACCAGTGCGTTTATGATTCTATGGGCACCGCACTAATATTGATTCTAGTTATAAATATCGATGTGTTTGTGTAATACTACGCACTTGGGCATTTATGTACCTATAAGCACCGGTGCATTTATACATTCCATGTGCATCGACATAATACCGATACCAATTATAAATATCAGTTTCTTTCTATGATACATAGCACCGGTGCCTCATAAAGATACACGCACTGGTGCGCTTATACGACCTATGGGCACCGCTCAAATCCCAAGACCAATTAGAATGGCCGCATGTGTTGTATCACCAACACCAGGCTCAGTGTTGTTGTTTTCCTTAACGGTTCGGTGCATTCTCCTTCGACCGCCCCGGTGCACTGTCTACTGATACACACCAGTGCGTTAAAACCTGATAAGAGAACCGATGGAAAAACATCCATAATAACCTCCGGCTACCCATTTTGTTTAGTTGTGTTGAATTTCCCTTAAAAGCTCCACCAAAACCTCCGTTACTAGAAAAAGATGTGGTAGCATATGTTTTTCTGACAATTTTGGCCAATTTTATAACACTAAGAACCTCCTTTATAACCTCTGCTAGAGGGTATTTTCCTTGTACTGATTGTGGCTACATCTAGGACATCTAGACAAGGCTCCTTCACACGAAAGTAGCAGATGGAAAAGTTCGTGGAGGATTACAAGGTCATCTTCACCTCACCCATAGGGGTACACTTGCATTATTAGGTCAAGAACTCCATCGATATGAACCCAGGCGTGCTGATACTAAATGGATCGACATTCTGTTCTAGAGAAGGATTAGATCAAGAGGAAGATTCATGAGTTGTTGCAAAAAGGTAACATTAAGACAAGTTCATCACCCTGTGGGAGCCCGATCATGTTGCTACATAAGAAGGATAGAACCTGGAGGCTATATATTGACTATCGTACATTGAATAAGATCACTATCCAGAATAGGTATCCAATCCCATGGATTGATGACCTTCTGGACCAGCCTAAGGGGGAAAAATATTTCAACAATATTGAATTGAATTTCACTTATCAATAGGTACCAATCAAACCCTCTGATGTGTGGAATATTGCCTTCAAATCCAATAAGGTCCTTTTTGAATGGATGGGCGTGCTTTTTTGGTTAACCAATCCCCCACAACCTTCTTGAGGTTGATGGGTGATATATTGCAACCCTTCACCAACTCATTCGTGGTAGTGTTTTTGGATGGCATCTTGATCTTGATCCAATTTTTGGAAGAGCACCTACACCATATTTCAGAGGTCCTCCAAACCCATTTAAAACACAGGCTGTGTGCCAATTTGGAGAAATGCATGTTTGGCATGACCCAGGTTCAATATCTAGGGTAGAACATTGATGAGTTGGGAGTGCATGTAGACCCATCCAAGATGCAAGTTATTTGGGATTTTACAACCCTAATAACTCTATTAGCACCTAATTTGAACCTCAGGCTGAAGGAAGGCAAATCAGGGTAACTTCAAACCACTCTCAGCCTTGTAGCTAGCCCTACAAGGCCAGGAGAGGGCTCTCTCCATGAAAAATATTCGATGAAATATAGATGCAAATAAATTTAGGCTAGGTATAGTAGCTCGAAAATGTTTATATAAATTTCAGGGTTGAATGGAATCAGATGGGGTTGGGCAGTTTGAATCTCGGGAATTAAAACAGAGATACAGGGTATTCTATGGGGCAAGGTAGGCAGGGATTTTAACAAATTTGTATTTAATAATGATGGAATGTGTAAGACTGGTTAGAAGCTAAAAAGGGCATAGGATATGGATCCTTTTTAAACAACAGAAAACATAATCTATTGGGTGATTTTCCCAAGGCAGAGCATTGTACAATGGATTCTACATATCTATCTTGAAAAACATCCAAACAGAAATATGAATGAGTGAATGGAAAACATAACAATTAACAGATGATCACAAAGGAAAGAACAGTGCTAAAATCCATACCACAGGGATCCCATAAATCAGTGCTGCATTTCTTTATTAATTCCCTGCCAAACTATTACAAATGGAGCGCAGAGCATCCTCAGTGATTCCAACTTATTCCACCTTTTTTCCCCCTTACAAATGACTCAGAAATTACACTAAATAGATCGGTTTCAAGGGGGGCGGATCCACAGAAGGAGGAGCCTTTTCACCTGCCCAAAAACTGAAATCGGAACATAGAAAATAAACCCACAATATGCCCCTGAAAAGATGGAGCAATAAAATATTTTGACCATTTGGAGGATTTACTGTTACACCCATGAATGAAAGGAAGAAATCTATAGAAAAGATCCCTTTTTAATCACTGCTGAAGATGCCAAAATGGTTCTGTGTTTGTATTTAGCTCTCGGCCTTTACTTTTTTGAAGAAAAAACCCTTTTCTGAAAAAATTCCTTTGAAACCATTGAAAATTGAATTTGCTGCTTTAATGAAGAAAAGCCCCCCTTTTCATTGAAAAAGAGTGAAAGGAAAGGATGGTGGACCCAAATCGCAATCGCAAATCGGAAGGGGAGTGGGTTTGGAGTTAAAAATTGTGGTAAATGCCGATTGCGATGGGCAATATGCGATTAATCGCATCGGCGAAAGGGAGCACAGAGGGTTTAAGCACGACAGGGTGAAAACATGCGATGCGATGGAATGATTTGCGATGCGATGGTGCGATCAGAGGTATCAGGGAAGAATCAATCGCATCGGCAAAATGGAGGGGGAGGGACTATGACATGAAAATTTGTGATGGGCCGATGCGATGGGAGACTTAAGAAATCTTTTTAAATCGAATTATGGCTTTTTACAAAGGGACAACCCCCTTTTGTTTGGAAAGGGCGGAAGGGCTTTGGTGGGACTGGGGGGAATCACAATCGCAAATCGGCAGAGGAGTGGAGCGGGAGCAAAGTGCAGTGGGAAATGCCGATTGCGATATGCAATCCATCACGAGTGGGATCGTGAGTTGAGGGATTGCTGCGAAGTTGCGATGTGATTGGGTGATTGCGATGCGATGGTGCGATCGGATCGGAGGTGACTCAATCGCATCAGAGGTTTTTAAATCGGGGAAGGGTCAATCGGCCATGGACTTATGTGATGCAATGCGATCAGATCGGAGATGTCAGGGTTAATCACATCAGAGGTTTGTAGGAGACGGCAATGAAATTTCAAAGGGACCTTTGCAATGAAAATTTTAAAACTCATATGAAAAGGTAGAAATTATAAGTTTAAAGGACCAAATGAGAAAGAAGGGCAAGGTTAGGCTTTTCGGTGCTTTTATTCTCTTAGGCATATCTTCCAATCCAGAAGTCAGTTTTGGAAGTATGACATATCATTGGAAAGCTCTTTCTGGGCTCCGTCTGATGAACATACTCAAAATAGGATCTATAGTGAAAATACAATGAAGAACACCTCTGAAAACTGGGGTGGTGGCTTTGTAGGGATAACAGCTTCTGAAGCTAAACTTATTACATATGAAGACATAAAATTACATAATAAATGATAATAAAAGCAAAGTACAATGTTTTTCACCTCAAAACATGTTTTGAGGTGAAAATTACATCAAGCTTAATAGAAAAACTCTTTGATTTTTCCAAACACTGTGCCTTTGAGTTTATTAGACCTCCTCATGACCTTGCTGACATTCATTGACACTTGGTTCATTAATTTGACCATGATGAGACCCTAGAACCTAATGAGACCAACCCTATGACCTAATAACCTGAATTGCAGAGTGAAAGTGAATCATGAATAAAGACCATAGAGAGGAGAATCAACAAGTTTTCACATGAGGGAAAACTGATGAGAGACCACTACCATCAATGAATCGATGACCTAATGGAATGATGAAAATTTATGGTATGGGACTCCTACTATGCAAACGCAAAAGAGTAATTTTGATCACTAATGGAAGTATGACAAAACTGACAATAACATTGGCTCCAATGGGGATGGTAGCTCCTTGGAGGTGCCAACAACACTGTAGACCAAGTAGCCTGATCCATTGGGAAAAATACGATCAAAATACTGAAAAATTACATAATGGAGACTGACTCTGACTCAAACTACGACTAAAAACTAAATTTAAAACCAGCAAACCTTACAGATATCATTCAAATTTTATAGCCTTCACCTCGGGCCCCAAACCTCAATGAATGTGTACTTTGAAATCTGACCAGCAATGGCATGGTATATACAATGACTTGTGACATAATTTTGGATCCATTGTCTCAAAAATGATAGTGCTTCAAAATCCTACCATTCACTGGTCCTCCAGGGCAATCTTGGTCATCCATCTCTATGAGCAAGAAAGCATTCTGTCCCCTGTACGCTAAAATATTGTATAGTCCTTTCCATAGGTTATAGAACTTACCATGCTTCCCTTTATCCTCATTTCGTGCATCCTATCTCAACACCACATCTTCCAATTGAAATTTCTCTACTTTGATTTTATGGTCATATATTTTCTTTATCTTTTCCTGCAACTGAATAGTGTTCTGAGAAACTTCCTCCCTTTTTTGCTGAAGGTGGATCATTTGATTGATCCTTCGCTGGTTATTGTCCTCTTCACTGCCAGCGTCTTGCAATAGTCTCATGACCGGAACTGTAAGCGATGTAGGAAACACAATATTAGTGCCATAAACTAATTAAAATGGTGACATACCTATGGATTTCTTGCAGCTGACTCTATCTGCCCATAACGTGTTGATGAGCTTTTGATGCCAATTCCTCTAATTTTTTTCCAGCATTTTCTTGATTATGTTTATCAAATATTTATTTGATGATTCTGCCAGGCCATTTCCTTGTGGGCAGTATGCTATCGAATGGCCCAACACAATATTGTATTTGTCACTGAATTCCACCATCTCCTTGGATCTAAATGATGCTACGTTATCTGTTATGATTTTTTGAGGGCAACCAAAACGAGACAAGATATTTGATTCTAAGAATTGAATGATTACCGTATCCATGGTCTGCCTTGCTGGACTGGCCTCAATCAATTTGGTCAAATAATCGGTACCTGTCAAGATCCATCGATGTTGTGCTGATGATGTGGGATGGATTTCCCCTATCAAATCAAGTCCCCACTGCTAAAAAGGAGCATTTACATGAACTGGTTTCAAAGGAAGAGGAAGTAGTTTCCTTTTTCCTTGAAAAACTTGACACTCATGGCAGCTCATCACTATTTTATACAAATCTGAAAATAAAGTGGGCCAATAATATCCTGCTCTCAACACTTTGTTAGCTGTTGTTTTCCAAAACAAATGACCACCACAATCACCTTTGTGAAAGTCATGCATCACCTGCTGAGCCTCATATTCAACCAAACAATTGAGTAGAATACCTCCTAGATATTTCCAATAAATAGCACTGTTTAAAATACAGAACTTAGCAGACTTGAGTTTTAGTGATCTACCTTTGCTTGTAGACATCCCTAGAGGTGGTGAAAGATGCTAAAGAACATAAACTATGTCTGAATACCATGGTGATTGTAGAAAGATTTCTGAAACTGGAACAAGTGAACCATCATCCTCATCCTCCGACATTGCTGCTATGAGGTTTATGTCCAGAGCATGCAGGTTTGATTGTGCCATTATTTTTGCTAAACCCTATCCTTTGATTAACTTTGTGGGTTTAATCTCCAGATTATATTCCAACATTTCTGCTATCCACTTACCTCTTCTTTCTTCCGGATCAGTTTGCATCAACACATCTTTTACTGCTACATTAGGAACATATGCTATGGTAAGTGAATGCAGAATGTATACTCTAAAATCCTTCAATGCTTTTATAAGAGAAAAATCTTGTTTCTCAATGATATAATACCACAAGGCAACATCTTGAATAGTCCTACTGGAAAAGGCAATGGGCTGTTCAATCTGATCTCTCCTTTGCATCTATACCGCAGCCATGGCATGCTCCGATGCAAATGAAAATATAATGAAATCTTGAGTGTAATCAGGACTAATAAAGACTGGGGCATTAGACAGGGAAAAATTTACTATATTAAATGACTTGACAGCATCCTCGGTCCATTTGACAGTGCTATCCTTTTTCAACATATTAGTCATTTCTCGCAAATGTTCAGCCAAATTGGGTATAAATCTGCGCAAGAATTTCATCTTACCATTGAATGCCTGAATCTCCTTTTTGTTATGTGGGAGGTCTATGTGCTGAATTTCCTCTACTCTTGAAGGATCAATGCAGATACCATCTTTAGAGATGATATTCCCCAGCAGCTTACCTTCATCCATACCAAACAAACTTTTCTTCGGATTGAGAGAAATCCCAAACTTCCTGCATTGCTGAAACACAACCCTCAAGTGGTGCAAATGTTCATCATCAGAACCAGAAAACACTATCAGATCATCCAAATAAACAACTAGAAAAACATCCTTTTCATAAGAAAAAGCGATATCCATTGCTCACTGGAAAGTGGCTCCAACGTTCTTCAGTCCAAATGGCATTTTGGCATACTGGAAATTTCCCCAAGGTGTTGTGAAATTAATCTTGTCTTGGTATTTTTCATGCACCAAGATATGATTATAGCCTAAGTAACCATCGATTAGTGACATCCTTGATGCTCCAACTACTCTTTGCAGAATATGATCCATCTTCAGAAGTGGATATGTTTCCTTTAAGGATACTCTATTCAGATTCCGGAAATCTATGCACAACCTTATTTCTCTTGTCTTTTTACGTACCGAGACCAAATTCGAAATCCAATCAGAAAATATGATTGGGACAATGATACCAACTTTATACAATCTGTTTACCTCTTTTTCAATGGATGGAAGCAGCTTTGGGTTCATCCTTCTCAGCTTCTATCTAAATGGCTTCTGATCTGGCTTGATGGGAATAGTATGCTGAATTATATTTTTTTCATACACCTTCAGATCTGAATAGTCCCACACAAACACATCAAAAAATTCTGAAAGTGATTTAACATATTGTTCCTTTACCTCAGGGGACAATGCTTTTAATAACTTCACAAGATTAGGCTTGTCAGCTATTCCAATATTAACATCTTCAACTCCTTTATCAGTAGGCACCAAGCTTTGTTTCTTTGCAACATCATCTTGATCAAAAAGCTCCTGTAAAGGTATGAGACCTCTAGGAATTACATTGTCTTTCAGCTGCAATACATCCATCTAATTTACTTCGATTTCTTGATCATCGACATAATAATCACCCTATATGGAAGTATCCTTGAATTTTCCCTCACTTTGCAAAAAATCATTGACTTCATTGTCATCCCAAAATACTTGCCAATATCTTAAATTATCGGGAACAACAGGCTAATGTTTGAAATAAATTTCAAATTTTTTGTTGGAATTCATTGGAATCTTCAAATTAGTTGCAGTAGTGGCAAGAGAATCTGCAATAATATTCTGCATTTGAGGTACTTCTGTCAAAGTGCATTCAGAAAACATCCTCAAGATGTCTAGGACTGCATTTCTTTAGGCTCTCAATCACGGATGCTTTGCTTGATACTCTCCCTTGACCTGTTTGATTATCAAATTTGAATCTCCATAGATAGAAATCCTCTTTGCCTTTAGCTTCTTCAAAATTTTCAAACCTGCGATCAAAGCTTCATACTCTGCTTCATTGTTAGAGCAGTCAAAAGACAATTTGTAAGCACATACTCTAACATTACTAGGAACTTTTTCAGCTTGGAAAACAGGGCTCCGAATCCATAACTAGCACGGTCCTTACCAACAACTCCATCAAAGTCCATGCTCCAAAGGGCTTCTTCTTCTTATTCTAGATGTTGTAATTTTGCTTCTTTCTATACTTTATCTTGACTTATTTCTGCATTTTTCTGTTGTTCATTGTCCTTTTGTTGCTAACAGGTAGAAAGATCAGAGATGCTTGCTGATTTATCTTTTTCCTGTCTAAGGGCTTCCCTAAAATTTTCTGAAATTTTAGGTACCTTGGCTACTTCCACCAACTGAACATTTCCATCATTCAAACCACCATCTGAATATAATACAAATGACTCTAAATCTATCTGGATTGCATTAATTAGATGATTAACTAGTTTCTCTTTTCTAGTGATCATGTATTTCATTTTCTTCTCCCTATATAGTTTTCTGAATTGACCGAACACAGGAATAGTGGCATAAGAGAAATCAATTTGTATGGTTCCTTTCAGTTTTTCACCCCATGACCTAGACAAAAGCATTCCAAACCATAGTGGAACAGTGGCAACAACCACATCCATCAAAACATTCTTGGCTGGGATTTTATTTAAAGATACTACCAAGTCTTTGATAAGACCAATACAATGGACCCTACCAGAGTCAAAGGAATACAAATCATCATACTTGTGGGTAATATCAAGACCCAGCTTCTCCATAATGGCTTGGGGCATCAAGTTGTGCGAGGCTCCAGAGTCCAACATAGCGTTATGTAAAATGAACTCATGCAATCTAAGACTCAGGTAGAAGGGAGGGACTTCACTCTCTTAAGACTGAACTTCTATGGCTGGACCAAAAATGAGTTCAGGATAGTCATCTTCGAAATTTACCATATATGATATGGAGTCTATTTGCAAAATTCTAGACACCTGATGTTTATAAGTGCTATTTTTTACCAACTCGGTCAAGGGCATGGACACCTTCATCTTAGCAATTTCATTTTCTAAATTAAAATATGGAACTTTTTCTACCTCTTTGATGGGAGGATTTTTCTTCTCCAATTGCTCCTTTGTTGCGCTAAGCTGATTCTTTTCATTTTCAATGTTAATCCTTGAGGATGCCTTGCTGGGAGATGGATCAACAGGCTCTTTCCCTTTCCTTTGAGTATTTGAAGAGTCATTTTTTGATTTCAGCTCTTTCCTTTTCTGAACAGGATTGATTGGAACATATTTTCTCCTCAAAGAATACTGCTTCTATTGCACTTACAAAGCGTTCATATATCCTCGTTGGTAATCATTGGATTCCTCCTCTAACATTACATCATTGGCCAATATGAAATCATCATCTCTTCGAGTGTCTGGACTCCCTGCATATTCTTCATCTTCTGTCAGAAAAATGGGCGCACCGTCGGCAGTGAAGAAATGATTAGCTTCAACTACGGGGTCATCATCATCATCTGTTTCCATTCCCTGAACATAATTTTGCTGCAAAGGAGTTCTGAGCTGCTGTTGTGGTGTTTTTTGGTCTTGCGTTTTATGTTCCCTTTGCTTAATTTGAAATTGGGGCTATTGCCATCCTCTGAAATTTGGATTCCTAATTTCTGCTTCAGGTCTATCTAAAATAGTCATCTGATCAACCATTTTCTCCACTTTTTGGATCAAAGTGTCCATCTTACTGTATGAAGGAGATGCTTCTTCTTTCATAGTTACCCTCTTTTCGGCTCTTGTCTGTGCTCTTCTAGCCAAAAAAATTTCTTCTACGCTCACAACTACCTTCTGCATGTCTTCAAGTGTGGTAGGATCTCCTTCTCGTAGTTGATATGACATATCAGCATCGAAACCATCTGGAAATTTGAGCAAAGCCAACCCCATGGGAGATTTTAGCTTGGTCGGAATAGCATTATACACAGCATTAAATCTCACCCAATAATCTTGTACACTTTCACCGACATTCCTTTTAATATTTTCAAATTCAGAAAAGATTTGGAGTGGATTTTTCTTTACCTCCCACTGGTCTAAGAATTGTCTATGTAGCTCCTCTAAATTGTGGATAGAAGCTGCTGGCAAGGCTCTGAACCATTTTCAAACTTCACCTCCAAAGCTTTGGACAAAAAATATAGTGGTCACATTTTCTGCCTCTACCTCATGAAGGTTAAAGAAGTCATTCATCTTATCAACATGCTGCTCGGATGTGATGCTTTGAGTGGCATCAAATAAAGGTATTTTACTTTGGTAATCAACATGCATATCATTCAGATTTTGAGGTAAAACCAGGGGTGCATACCGAGTAGCCATGACTCGAGGTGGATTTACAACAGCGTTTGTACTACTAGGATTCAAGGGAGCTGTTGATGGAGGAGTCGAAAGCTAAGAATTGACTTCTACAACTGATGGAAATGCTGATGAATTAGGGGCAGAAAATGTTGTTTCTGATGACTCTGAAGGCTCAAGGATATTAGTTACAGTGATAGATGTCTGAGGGGAATTTAAAATGTAGTCATGAATTGATCTATTTGCCCTTTGAACTTCAAGATCCACAAGAAACTCAGGATCTAAAACTGTGTCATCAAGTGCAGTTTCAGATTTGTTTATGAACAAAGAAAGCTCAAAACACTCATCAAAAGAAAGGTCTTCTACAAACAACCACTCACTGGGCTAGGTATGGGATATGAGGATAGGTCTAGGGCTTATTGAACCTTCTTGTCTTCTAATTATTCGTGGAATGAGATTAGGGTTTTCAAATATAAGAGGAGGATTTGGATCGGGATTAGCCCTGGTGTATTTTATTGAAGCCAGTGTGGTCGATTTCTACTTAGTAATGTTTTATTTCAGCCTTGCAAGCTATGAATCTCATCATCCAGAGTCCAAGAATTTATATAAAATATATTACTAGGGTGATCAGTCTTTCGTTTTGATATGTCCCTAGTATGGTCGCTAGGAAATGTTAGCACCTAATTTGAACCTCACGCTGAAGGAAGGAAAATTAGGGTAACTTCAAACCACGCTCAACCTTGTAGCTAGCCCAAAAAGGTCAGGAGAGGGCTCTCTCTACAAAAAATATTCAATGAAATATAGATGCAAATAATTTTAGGCTAGGTATAGCATCTCAAAAATGTTTTTATAAATTTCAGGGTTGAATTGAATCAGATGGGGTTGGGCAGTTTGAATATGGGGAATTAAAACATAGATACAGGGTATTCTATGGGGCAAGGTAGGCAGGGATTTTAACAACTTTGTATTTAATAATGATGGAATGTGTAAGACTAGTGAGAAGCTGAAAATGGCATAGGAGATGGATCCTCTTCAAATAGCAGAAAACATAACGTATTGGGTGATTTTCCCAAGGCATAGCATTGTACAATGGATTCTACCTATCTATCTCGAAAAACATCCAAACAGAAATATGAATGAGTGAATGGAAAACATAACAATTAACAGATGATCACAAAGGAAAGAACAGTGCTAAAATCCATACCACTGGGATCCCATAAATCAGTGTTGCATTTCTTTATTAATTCCCTGCCAAACTTTTACAAATGGAGCATAGAGTCCTCAGTGATTCCAACTTATTCCACCTTTTTCACCCTTACAAATGACTCAAAAATTACATTAAATAGATTGGTTTTAAGGGGGGCGGATCCATAGAAGGAGGAGCCATTTCACCTACCCAGAAACTGAAATCGGAACATAGAAAATAAACCAACAATATGCCCCTAAAAAGAAGGAGGAATAAAATATTTTGACCATCTAGAGGATTTACTGTTACACCCACGAATGAAAGGAAGAAATCTGTAGAATAGGTCACTTTTTAATCGCTGCTGAAGAGGCCAAAATGATTCTGTGTTTGTATTTAGCTCTTGTCCTTTAATTTTTTGAAGAAAAAACCCTTTGCCAAAAAAATGCCTTTGAAACCACTAAAAATCGAATTTGCTGCTTTAATGAAGAAAAGCCCCCTTTTTCATTGAAAAAGAGTGAAAGGAAAGGATGGTGGACCCAAATCACAATCGCAAATCGGAGGGGGAGCGAGTTTGGAGTTAAAAATTGTGGGAAATGCCAATTGCAATGGGCGATATGCAATTAATCGTATTGGCGAAAGGGAGCGCGGAGGGTTTACACACGGCGGGGTGAAAACATGCAATGCGATGGAATGATTTGAGATGCGATGGTGCGATCGAAGGTATCAGGGAAGAATCAATCGCATCAGCAAAACGGAGGGGGAGGGACTATGACATGAAAATTTGCGATGGGCCGATGCGATGGGAGACTTAAGAAATATTTTTAAATCGAATTATGGCTTTTTACAAAGGGACAACCCCCTTTTGTTTAGAAAGGGTGGAAGGGCTTTGGTGGGACCGGGGGGAATCACAATCGCAAATCGGCGGAGGAGTGGAGTGGGAGCAAAGTGTTGTGGGAAATGCCGATTGCGGTATGCGATCCATCGCATCGGCGGAAAAGGGAAGAGTAGGGTTGTGAGTTGTGGGACTGCTGTGAAGTTGCGATGTGATTGGGAGATTGCGATGCGATGGTGCGATTGGATTGGAGGTGATTCAATCACATCAGAGGTTTTCAAATTGGGGAAGGGTCAATCGGCCATGGACTTATGTGATGCGATGTGATTGGATCGGAGATGTCAGGGTCAATTGCATCGGAGGTTTGTAGGAGACGGAAATGAAAGTTCAAAGGGACCTTTGCGATGAAAAATTTTAAACTCATATGAAAAGGTAGAAATTATAAGTTTAAAGGACCAAATGAGAAATAAGGGCAAGGTTAGGATTTTGGGGGCTTTTATTCACTTAGGCATATCTTCCAATCCAGAAGTCAGTTTTGGGAGTATGGCATATCGTTGGAAAGCTCTTTCTGGGCTCCTTCTGATGAACATACTTAGAATAGGATCTATAGTGAAAATATAGTGAAGAACACCTCTGAAAAGAAGGGTGGTGGATTTTTAGGGATAACAGCTTCTGAAGCTCAACTTATTACATATGAAGACATAAAATTACACAAGAAATGATAATAAAAGCAAAGTACCATGTTTTGAGGTGAAAATTACATCAAGCTTAATAGAACAACTCTTTGATTTTTCCAGATACTGTGCCTTTGAGTTTATTGGACCTCCTAATGACCTTGCTGACATTCATTGACACTTGGTTCATTAATTTGACCATGATGAGACCCTAGAACCTAATGAGACCAACCCTATGACGTAATAACCTGAATTGCGGAGTGAAAGTGAATCATGACTGAAGACCATAGAGAGGAGAATCAACAAGTTTTCACATGAGGGAAAACTGATGAGATACCACTACCAATAATGAATCCATGACCTAATGGAATGATGAAAATTTATGGTATGAGCCTCCTACTATGAAAATGAAAAAAAGTAATTTTGATCACTGATGACAGTATGACAAAACTGACACTAACACACTCTAAGAGAGCTCCACAAATTTATGGGTCTTGCCAATTTTTACTGCAGGTTCTTGTTGGTTTTCTCTCATATCACTTGGTATTTGAGTCAAGTCGCCAAGGGTGGAGTGAAATTAGTTTTATTTTTGAATAAATCCCAACATACAACTTTTTCTAAGTTGAAGAATCACCTTTGATCCACATCGATGCGCACATTACCATACCTGCAACAACCATTTGAGATTTAGATAGATGCCTTCGACTATCCTATTGGCGCAGTTCCTACTCAGTAGTGGCATCCAATAAAATATCACAGTGAGACACTTTCATGTAGGTTTTAACCCTGTAAATAAATTATCTGAAAATAAACTTTAAAACATAAAATAAACAATACGGAGGGTATAAAACATAAAACAGATATACACATATATTTTACCCCGTATCCCAAAATCAGGACTACAAACTTGATTTTTCATTATATTCCTTTAAATGTTACAACACATATATATACATGTCGAAGTATTCATAAATCCCAATCCATTAACCCTGGATTAGAACATAACCATAGTTCCCTTGACCGGATCTAAGAAATACAATGGACAGAAAACCATCATTCCCAAAACCATGTGCTAAACCCATGCACATAACCATAGGTAGGTGAGACCACCTAATACAGGGTCCAAAAAAAAATTTCGAGGGCGCTACCCTGGACCCCATGCAAAGGGGGTGGCCACCCCCCCTCTTACTCCCCACTTTGTGCATGAGACTAGTTGTGGAAAGAATATAACACACACCCAAAATTTCAGACACATTCTAAAAGTATCCCACCTATGAAAAAGAGATGTATTCCATTGTGCAGGTCTACTGACAATGGAATAATTACATTCAGGGGAAGGAAATCATCATCCACATAGACCATCGCCCCTGTAATTCATACAAACACAAGGAAAGTTGCAGAATGATCACCATAAAAAATTGTCTACATACCTACAACAATTCCATTTGAAAATCAAGTACAAGAAATGAAGCACCAATAATGTTGCAGACTACCTCAGCCGATTGTCAGTCATGGTGTTGACCACTGTGCTCGACTCTTGTGGGAAGGATACTTCAGAATGGCCACAACTTTATAAGAGTGATCTAGTTTTTGACACCACAGATTAAATGCTCCTGGAAGGTAAGCAAGTTGCAGAATTTAACCTCTAGGACACGCTATTATTCCACCTTAGACACCTTTTCTTTCCTTCAAGCGAGTGTAATGGGAGACATTACACTAAAATGTATGAAAACCATGGAGCCATTTTATTAAGTAAATCAATAGCAAATAATTATAATAGAAGCAGGCACAACTCAAATAATCAAGGAAAACAATCCTCCCAAGAATACATATGCCAAATATGAAATGCTGCTACATAGCAGAATGCTCATGAACTTGTAAAACATAGTCTTAGATGGTAAATTGCTACTAGAAATGTACAAGAATATCGATTTTCAATTATATGGCTCATACAATGTTGGGAGTGAAGATATAGACTCCAAAAACCAATTTCAAGACAATCCAGAAAGGATTTCCTAAAATATGCAAAATGCAATAATGATGGAGTGCATCCCTAGGGCTGAATAGCAGCTGCAACTCAATATATAGATGGAGATGGTTGAAGATGATACATATGTTGAATAGACCTCCTCCAGTAGATCCTTCAAGTGAAATTCTTATCCAATCACTGAAGATCTCACCCTCCAATCAAACACTACAACCCCTCACTACAAATACTCACTGAAATAACACAGTCAAGGAGAGGTACTACGCTATAGGTGATGGAAAATATTTTGGCCAAGTGCCAAGATGTGAAATATGCTCCATAATTTTCCTCACTGATTTCTCAAAGCGAGGAAAGCTTTCTCCTCTGAAAAACAAGCTCCGAAACTGGTGTTATGAACCCTCCACTACAACACCCTGCAACACAACCCAGCTCTAAACATAAACTATATTGTAGCTAAAGGAGGTAACTTGGCCTCAAGCCTGGATGTGGGTAAATGAAGTACAAGATCCTTCAAGAGACCTCTCTAGAAAGGAGAAGGAATTCCTAAATAGGAATGCCTTGTGCTAAGCAGCACAGCAATCTCAACTAAACAACTTAAGAATGCACAATAGTCATACAGACCACAAATTCAATAATCCATAACATGTCTTGCTATGGCTTCCTTTCCCTCCTTATAAAAAAGTGTGAGCCTTCTTACCTTGGGCTCCACTCATTAGGGTTTCCTACACCAAGGAATCTTCCTCCCACTATCACTGTGTTGTCTCCACATATGATCTCCACCATTCATTCCAGCGCTGTTGACTTGGTCAAACTTGACCTTGTCCACATGTAATTACCCCTTTTCACACATGAGGGTGTGAAATCCAGCTATTATAATGATCCCTTTTCACATCATGAGGGATTTTATTCCTATTTTAGAAATTTATGGGCCGCGTTACCCATTTATTCATCTCTTAGATGTCAAAATAAAAAATCAATATTCCAATTAGCTGCATGCTAATTTTGGAATATTACAGTCCTCCCCTCCCAAATGTTGCTCGTCCTCAAGCAACTACAAGGATAAAACTAAGAAGTCTCCCCTCCTCCTCTTGTAGTATCCACATATGATAAGCTCCTCCAAGGAATAAGATGTTGTCTCATCAATAACTCTCCATATTGCCCCTCCCAAGTATGCAATCTAGCTAAATAGCTATCATCATGAAGAAGTAGAGTACTCAAGGAGGCAACAAGATGCTATATAGAGGTCCCTTTGAGGTATGGGATCTAAAATGAATTGGGAACCATCACTCCCATGTGGATCCTCCATCCCCAAGCTACCATCCATACAAAATGAGTTACCTCCCAACATGGCAACTCCTGAAAATTTCCCTCCACCTGTAGCTCCTGTAGAATAGGTGGGCTGCATAGCTAAACATGGTAGAAAAAATAGCCTACCCCACACTATCCATCTCCCCACTTATGATAAGTGCAAAGTAGCTGTTGATTTTGGGCTGCAATAATGTTGCCCTCAAGTGGCAAGAAGAAGTCTGGATCTCCAAAGATCTTCTCTCCAATGTTACAAATCATGTTTGCCCAAACCATCCCATGTATGATGAATAGGAAATCACCACCACGTGGCATCCAAATGAGAGGAATACTGAAGGTTTCATGTAGTGTTGGAAGGTACCAAAAGTTTCCCAAGTGGTCACAACTCATCTTTTCTAATTCTTGTTCCCAAACATAACATGGCAAGCCATCTCCCATACTCATATTGAAGCATGGAACAAAAAAGGTGTGGGAATTTTCATTCCCCATGGACACATCTAACCAATGTGTCTCTCCTCCCAACATGCTCCCCACAAGAATAAGAACAACATCAACATAGGGAACCATAATGAGAATCATACTAGCTGCCATATATAACAAGAGAGAAGGACAATGGTCCCTCAAATGCAACCAGCATAGTTTTACTCTGAACTGCATCAGAAAATGACATGGTGTGTGGCTTCTCAACCACTTTCTTGCTGCCCCAATCTCCTCACAAGTTTGGAGGAAGTGTATGATGTATGGTGCAAAGTGAGCATGTCCTGCATAGGATATCATCTCCCCAAGACCTCCTAGGGAGTGGCCATCATCAATACTACTTATGGCCTAAAGTAGACCATGAAGTCTAGAAGAAAGAATGCTCCTTCTTTGAGAAATTTCCTGCACATATATGGTTAAGGAATGCACATATTTATCATACAATTCATTATGCAACCAAACAATATCCTTACCATATGCTTTGCCCATGAAAATGGAGTGGCTCATAGATGAATCCCCTCTCATTCTCAAAGAGAAAACAGGTGGCTGTGTTAACATCCCCAAAGAGTTATGTATCTCCTGCATCTCCACATGATCCATGCATATCCTCAAATGATGATATATCTCCTCCTCAAAGCCTTCCCAAATGTACCCCTCCATGATGGTGTGGTATGCTCTCATAGAATATTGTGGCTGAAAAGGAAATCTTCATGAGCTACTTGTAGTAACTTCTTCTTGAGCTTGGAAGCTCCAGATAATAATATCCTACCATGATAGTAGATGACCCCATCTCCGATTGAATATCCCTCCTCATGCAACTAGCCATCCAATATCATACAAGTAAAAATATCATTGGAATAATCCACCAACAGCTAGGATTTCCAATATGGATCTATCCTCCATAGTGACAACACTGATGATCTATCACAGAGAACATATTTCATATGGGTGTCCTCCTTTTTGACATCTCTCATGCCAAAGACACAAGTTAGAAGGTTGATATCCTTCCCATATTGCTCCTGCCACAACGCAGATCCTGGAATGAGAGTGGGTAATGATGATGTTGGGAGAATGCCTCTCCTCTCCTTGAGTCTACCCAAGACTCTTAGCGCTGTACCAATCTCTCCCAAGGTCCTCAGCCCTCTAGAATTAATGAGTGGTGCCTCCAGATGTGAAGCATCCCTCATCATCTGCTGATCTGGTGGTATCCTCGATGAGATGTCTCCATGCAATGGGACATCAATATCAAGAGTAGACTGCATACATGAATGGATAGACTTGTCCCTACCCTCACTGTGCAATTCAATCTCCTTATTTTGTGTATTAACCCTCTGAAATATATAGGGGTGTGTGCTCCTCATCAAATGATGTTGGTCATCCTCCCTACCTCCTTCTTTTATCTGCATGGTTTCACAATCTGTCAACAATGGCACATGTTGATCATGGGTTGTTCCTTGATATCCACATATTAGATCCTGGGGAATTCCTTGCAATAATACAATAATCCCTCTTGTTGGAGCAAGTGCTCTATCTACCTCTGCATGAGGTGCTATATATGCTCTAGATATGACAACATTGTTGCCCTCAACCATCTCTTCCTCCCTAATATGAATGGGAAACCTTTCAATAAGTGGATCCTCCTTTGGAAAAGGGATCTCCATGCCCTCTTTTCCAAGAATATGAGACAAATATCTTGCCTCTCTAACAGTTTTCTGAAATGGATTTGAGTTTATAGGTCCTTTCAACCCATGCAAAGTTTGGTTTGTTTTGGTTTGTCTAACTTCATCAAAGATGTTTCAGAATGTCCTCCATCAAACATTTCTACTAATCCCTTAGTGAAATTTGCATAAGAACAAGTATTTGCATTTTTTAATTAAAAGGACTCAAATTTCCACCAATCATAGGCCTTACCTTCAAAATGCAGTGCTGCAACTTTGATGGCTTCATCTTCATAAATTTGGTGTTGCTGCAAATAGGTGTGTAGCTCCTCCACCCAAGCTCTAGCTGAACATGTTGGTGATCCATCAAAAGTAGATAGGAAAAATCTACCCATGCCATGCTGCTTGCTCCTTTCCACCTTGATCTTGAAAAAATCTTGGAAGGTGATCTGATCTCTGAATCTCTTGCTTTGAGATTCATTATATTCTTGCAAATAATCACTAAGTGTTTCCCTTCTAGGAATTTATTCCTCTTCCATATCCCTCATAGTAGATCTGGGCATATCACTACGCTGTGCATCATAATGTGTGGCTACATGCTCACACTCATTATGTAAAAATCTATAGTTTTCTTCAGATTCAAGCTCTCTTGGAGATCATTTACACATATTCCTTATCATCTTCTTGATATCTCCATGAATGATCTACATAGTTTGAAGAAAAATCTTTGAGAGCTCTTCCCCCTCTCTTCCTCCAAATAATGGATTTTTTTTTTTTTTTTGTACATATTTTCTTCTTGTCCTTCTGATATCATAATAGCTGAGATCCACAGGTTGAGCCAATATTATGCTCTAATACCACTGTAATATCCCAAAATAGGGAAGCAGCAATATATGAACATAAAACTGGAAATAGCAGTGAATAACATTACACCAAAATGTATGAAAACCATGGAGCCATTTTATTAAGTAAATCAATAGCAAATAAGTACAATAGAAGCGGGAACAACTCAAATAATCAAGGCAAACAAGCCTCCCATGAATACATATGCCAAATACGAAATGATGCTACATAGCAGAATTCTCATGAACATGTACAACACAGTCTTAGATGGTACACTGCTAGTGGAAATTTACAATAATATCAATATGCAATTATATGGCTCATACAATGTTGGGAGTGAAGATATAGACTACCAAAACCAATTTCAAGACAATCCGGAAAGGATTTCCTGAAATATGCAAAATGCAATAATGTTGGAGTGCAACCCTAGGGATGAATAGCAGCTACAAATAAATATCTAGATGGAGATGGCTGAAGATGATACATATGCTGAATAGACCTCCTCCATAGATCCTTCAAGTGAAAGGCTTATCCAATCACTTAATATCTCACCCTCAAATCAAATACTGCAACCCCTCATTGCAAATACTCACTGAAATAACATAGTCAAGGAGAGGTACTGCATTGTAGGTGATGGAAAATATGTTGGCCAAGTGCTAAGATGTGAAATAAGCTTCAGAATCTTCCTCACTGATTTACCAAAGGGAAGAATGCTTCCTCCTCTGAAAAACAAGCTCAGAAGTGGTGTTATCAATCCTCCACTACAACACCCTACAACAAAACCTAGCTCTAAATAGCAACTACACTATAGCTAAAGGAGGTAGCTTGGCCTCAAGCCTAGATGTGGAGAAATGAAGTACAAGCTCCTCCAAGAGAAATTCCCTTGCCCTCCTTATAAACAAATTCGATAATCCATAACATGTCTTGCTATGGTTGCCTTGCCCTCCTTATAAACAAGTATGAGCCTTCTTACCTTGGGCCCCACTCATTAGGGTTTCCTCCACCAAGGAATCTTCCTCCCACTATCACTGCATTGTCTCCACAGATGTTCTCCACCATTCATTTCCAACGTTGTTGACTTGGTCAAACTTGACCTTGTCCACATGTAATTGCCCCTTTTCACACATGAGGGTGTGAAATCCAGCTATTATAATGATCCCTTTTCACATTATGAGGGATTTTATGTAATATTCCCATTTTAGCACACAGCTAAATGGAATATTAAAATTTTCTTTTTATCACCTAACCGCTTAATAAATGGGTAAGGGAACCCATTATTATTGAATACATGAATAAAATCCCTCATAATGTGAAAGGGATCATCAGAGTAGCTTTATGTTTCACCCTCAAGTGTGAAAAGGGGCAAATGCATGAAGACAAGGTTAGGTTTGACTAAGTCAACAACGCTACCATAGGAGGAGTGGATCGCTTTACAAGACAATGCAGTGTGAATGAGGAATAAGATATTTGGTGGAGGAAACCCTAATGAGTGGGACCCATGCAGAGAGAGCTTTCACTTGTTTAAAAGGAAGGCAAGGCAGCCATTGTTAGACATGAATTGGATTATTTATTTTATTGTCTGTTCAGAAATTGTGCATTCTCCTGCTGTTTAGTAGAGTTGCCGGGGAATTCCTGTTTATGATTCCTTCTCCTTCTTGAGAGGCCTCTTGAGGGATTTTTCTTCATTCTCCACAGTTCTTTTCTCAAGGCCAAAGCCACTCCGTTCAGTCACTACATTATTTCTGCTGAAGTATAATGTAGTGTTGCTGGGTGTTGGAGTGGAGGACTCCACAACACCATTTCCTTGGCTCATCTTTCAGAGGAGGGAGCTTCTATTCCTCTAGGAGGTTAGTGAAGGAGTTTTCGAAGCTTATTGCAGATCATTGGCATCGGGCCAAACACTTCCCTTCACCAACAGTTCAATCCATTCTCTAGACTCCGTTATTTCTGAGTGCAATTGAAGTGGGTACTTGCTCCACTATTTTGGAGGGTGAGATCTTCAGGGATTGGATCAGCCTTTCACCTGAGAGATCCTTTGGATGAGATTCGTCCATTACTTGTAGCATCATCAACTATCTTCATCTATATCTATTTTTTGAGTTGCAGCTGCTACCTAGCAACTCTGACATTTCTACAAATTTGCCATTTTGTACGTATTTTAGCCAATCCTTCTAAGGATTGTGTATTGTTGTTTCCAGGGGTTGAGATCTTTTTCCCCCTCTTTTATTTAAGCTTTATATTGTCATATTTGTGTATTGACACTATTTTTCAGCAGTCCTCCTTTATAGACTGCGTAGTCATAGCCATGGATTTTCTTATGTAGCAGTATTTCTCCATTTATCATGTATATGTTTCATTAAGGCTGAATTGCCTAGCTTGAGAGAACATTTCCTCAAGATCTTTTATACATTGTTGCTGCTATAATCTAATGTAATGGTTATGTAAATCTTATGGCATTCTTGGTATTAATGTATCACTACTACTCCATTGGCATGTTTATGTATTGTTGGATCTCCAACTATAGAATATCTTAAGATATTCTCACTGTTGTAGAAATTCCTGAATTTGGGATATTACATTTTATTCCTATTTTAGAAATGTATGGGCCTCCTTACCCATTTATTCATCTCCTAGGTGTCAAAAGGAAAAATCAATATTCCATTTAGCTGCATGCTAATTTTGGAATATTAAAATTTTCCTGTTGAGGTATAAAAGGTTTCTTTTTAAAGCCTATTTATCCTACATTAATTATCAATATAGGAACGAAATTTTATTTCAAGAGTGTACTCTATCTGAGGCTACAATTCAATCTAAGAGTAATTCCTTGTAATATGTATTACAGTGTTCTAAATACAAGAGTAAATGGATTCTTGGAAACGAAATCTAACTACAATAACATAAACTCAAATGCTTTGAAATCCAATCATTCACTTAGCAAACATCAATCAAGGATACCGTAGCGATAACTCATTCCCCTAGAAATTGATGCAATTGAAATCAAACTGGAACAAGACAATCAATTTGGGAACGTGGAAGAAATAACCAGTATTCTCTACAGTTGACAATCCTGCTTTAAAGAAATTAAAAGGAAATATAAATTGAACTAACGCTGCTAACGATGGTGAACTAGGAAAACTCTCAAAACCAAAATCTTTGCAATTAATCAACTGAAATAAACAGCAGCTCTAGAATTGAACAGAAATGTAACGAACAGCAAACTGTAATCAAAGGAATTGAACAACAAATCCTATTTAATAAATCCGAACAACAAACTCTTAACTAATGGAATCGAATGGCAAATTCTATTGAACAACAATTGGCAAATGAAAAACAGTCAAACAGAACAATAATGAATTCATCAATGTAACACAATGATATCAATAAGAAATTAAACAGACAACCAATTAACTTGAAAATGTAATGAAAACAGATACAAACTATCACACGACGATAATTGAAAGGTAATTATACAACTAGCAGATCGATCCATCAGGGCTGGGCCCGTAACCATCGGTGAAACTCCGCTGGGCTTTATTCTAGAGTTAAGAAATTAAACGGAAACAATATCTTGTATTAATCAGACATAAAAAGTGTTTACAATAGTTTCTCTTCGATCACGAGAGTTAAGAAATTACAGAGTTACAAAAGAAATTCCATAATCATAAAATCGTTGTTCCAATACATAATACATGCTCTCCTTTTATAATCGAAAAGAGGAGAAATTAAATAGTAAATATGATACCTCATAACAATATTGGATTTTCCCCAACAACTTGATCAGCAAGAAATATATTTCCATCAATCATTCAACAAGAGCAAGTCGAATTTGGATTTGCAGCTGAGATAATTTGGAAAACGGCCGCAACAATGAATCTGGGAAAATTATGGTCAAAGAACCTTCTGTTTCTCTCAATACACGCCACATTTTGGAAAACCATTATTTTATAAAGTTAATTCGGTCCGTTTTGGACAAAACCCATGTTCCGGATTTTCCATATTCTTCTCCATTTTCCCAGAAGATCAACCGCAAAACTGTCACTTCTTATTCCAGTGAATTTTTGAGTTGGAATATTGACTGATATGCTGGAGATCAAATCTGCAATATAGAAAATATCTTGGAGACTAAAATGGTGAGTGATGTTACAAAATATATTAATAAACAATCATTGATAAAATTATGCACAATAATCATCAATTTATTAAAAATAAAGGAGAAAAAATAATATTTATCCATAAGAGCATAAATAATTATAAAATAGATTTACATGATAAATTATGATAAATTACATGATAAAGAAGAGTAGAAATGGATGAAATAGGTGTTAAAAAGTGGTCATATTAGCGGCTCAACATACCTCCAAACTGAATATATTTCATGCCCTCATGCAACCCAGAACTGAATATATTGCATGTCCTCATGCAACCCAAAGAAAAAAACCCATGTGTTAACCAAGTAAAATTTTTTTTTATCCCAACTCATGAAATGGATGGAACAAATGAATTTTTCCTCAAATAATGAATATTCAATTTTAGCAATCTTGATGAAGGCGTAACAATTTTTACAGTTGACGTTCAACTATATGTATATGAAGTTACAGAAAAATGTGACATAAGTAACAACAAACTTCATTAACCATTTTCTCAAAAATCAGATTGTTTTGATGCACTGATCATGAGATATAAACAAAATGGTTGTAGGTGACAGTGCATAATTTTCAAAATTTTAGGAACTAATTTAGTGTGAAATTATCTGGGTTTGTGTATTTTAATGATACCTCCTTGTTATCCAGAAATCACAAGAATTCAGTTCTTAGTTTTAAAGATATATGCAAACCAATTTCTGCACTATATAAAAATGAAATTGTATGCCTTAAATGAGAAAGAAAGTAGAAAACATCCATCATGTGTAGCAATTCCTCCCCCAAACTGAAGAATTAGCATTTCCTCATGCAACGCTAGAAAACAAAGAGAGGTGGTTGCTACAATCTGTTGAAATCTATGCTTGATGTAAAACGACATGGAATAAGGGAGGTGTTGAAACTGAATAAGAATATCAATGGATGATAAATAATATTACTGACATCGTTATAAGAAAGAAATGAAGGAAAACATCACTCCCCCAAACTGAAAGATGAGATGTCTCTGAAAAATTTGAAGTGGTAAAGATGTGGAATGAATGCTGATAAATAATGCTCAATGGATTTTCATGAAATTCTCCTAAATTCATAATAAATAAAAAAATTATTCCATTTTACCTCAAGTGTTACCTCTGGAAAAAAAATGTGGAATGCCATGTAGGGACTGGCCTTTGTTGAAGCTGAAGTAGGTTGAGCGAATACTGAAAATGATGCAAAAGGTGAAAGCCATGCAAGCACATCATGTCTGAAGAATTGTGCACATTTGCAAGTTGCGTGAGCCTTTGCTGTTAGTTGCGATAGTGTGGTTGTGCTGTGAATAGAATCCCCCCCCACCCTACTTGTTGTTCTCCTGTGAACAAATCACGATTCTACATGCAATTTTATTGAATCCACAGTGTTAATTTTGAAGAGCAATAGCTAAGATGTATGCCAAAATTTCAATTAGAAAAACTTCTGTAGAAATGCAGTATGAATATTGTGGCAAATCAGAAAAATAGAAGAGCAGCGTACTGCATAGAAATTGTACAACATGGAAAGGCATACATACTTATGATATGATCAAAAAATTATCGCATTACCGAAATCAATGAAAATTTTGAAATCGTGAGTAGATATGGAAATGTTTATGTAATGATTCAAAAATAAGGGAAAATGACCACTGATGTGAAAAAAATACTTATGCGGTCATTATCCACATAAACCATTATGATCGATTTATAAATAAATTTCATGTATAAGAGGTTCCGAAAAAAGGGTTTAGGAGCATATTCTGATTTGATATTAGATAAAGATATAAGAAAAGGGTTTATCATTACTATTGATTTGTGAAAAATATGAGTCCAATACCATTAGCAGAGCTCTGTTGCCCACAAGTGTCTATAACCTTGACAAAGTTGCTTTCTCACCCTTGGAACCATTATCCTTTAATTATGCCTAAGGAAGTGTTGTGTGATGTCATGATGGAGGCTACTGTGCTAGCTTGGGAATCAGATGAATCATAATGCCATTCACCAGGAAAGAGTGAAAGGTGGGCAGGTCGGCTCGTGATGAGACCTCCTGTTCCAAGGACCTTTTTTTTATTTTTTTTGAGTTTTCCATTGGATCATATTCCTGGTGTGGTGGCCATAATGGGAATGCCACTTCGCTGCTCCCTTATGATCATGGTAGGTTGGCTCTTGATAAGACCCCCTATCCTCCATCTTCCATATCATAGAATTGTTAGTAATCATATAGATATTTTTTTCTTTTTTTTTCATTACATATAGCACTTCCCTATTTATATATAAAGGGTGGCTCAACACTCCTTAAGAGTAGGGATGGTAGAAGAAGTCTAAACATCTCAATAGAGAAAGTATGTCCTTATTCTTATTCAATAAATAAAAATCAAAGAGAGTTATGAATATTTAGGGAAGAAACAACATGATAAAGATAACCGATCATATTAATTTTAGAGAAAATAAAGACAACAAAGTGATATAGATGGTTGTGTCATTTCATTTTCTTATCACTGCAAAACAATTTCTTAAAAATTACAATTTCTCTTGATTTTTCGATTTAAGTAACCTCTAATTTGTGTATCCTTCCATAAATTGTATGTTTGCCTTTAAAAGGGTCATGAATAATTCACAAAAATCCTCAAAATGTTGTTCTAAAACAAGAAAAATGCACTCAAAAAGTGATGTTCCTTAGATGAAACAGTTGTTGTTCCTTAAGAGGAACAACAAAAATAATCTGCGAAAATGTTGTTCCTTTTGAAAGGGACAGTAGAAACAGTCAGCAAAAAAACATGTCGTTCCTTTCAAAAGGAACAACAAAAAATAAGCGGGAAAAACGTTGTTCCTTTGGAAAGGAACAACAAAAATAGATAGAAAAATTTGTTGTTCCTTTGGAAATGAACAAAAAAAACAAGCGGCAAAAACTGTTGTTCCTTTGGAAAGGAACATAAAAAACAAGCGGCAAAAACTATTGTTCCTTTGGAAATGAACAAAAAAAACATGCGGAAAAAGTGATGTTCCTTTTGAAAGGAACAACAAAAATAAACACACAAATGTGCTCTTCCTTCAGAGGAATGGCTTCTGTTCCTTAAGAGGAACAACAAACAAATATAAGCACACAAGGTTGTTGTTCCTTAAGAGGAACAGCATGAAAAATAAAGGCATGCAAAAAAGTGTTGTTCCCTATAGGGAACAGTAAAAAAAAAATGCACGCAGAAATTTTTGTAGGGAACAGCAAAGGAAAAAAATAGAGGAAAGAAAAAATCCATTGTCAAGCAAATCCAATCTACTTAGAAAGGAAAATTTATGTACAGGTCTAAAGAAAAAGTAAATTTTTACAGAATTTGTGCTGCCGAAGAATTGCTTCCTAAAACTTGCATGGTGGGGTCCTTATTGTTCAATTGTCAATGGAGCAGAAACTATGATTTGAAGGGATCAACACCTGAAACACAAAAACATAAAAGAAATCAGAAAAGAAACAACACTTTATTAAGTTACAACGGCTATGATGTTATTTCCTAAGGGAATATCAATCTGTTAATGGAAAAAAATGATCTTTTTGAAAAATGTTTTGGCAGCAGTGACACGAATCTTAAAATGGAAACCAATTCTTCATTTCTTCTTGTTATGAATTTTTTAGGTAATGAACTAAATGAAATGCCCTTGTTTCACTAAAATTTCTTTCCAGAATCGCTCGTCCATAAATTGACCTTCTTTGTTCTTCTAAGACCTACAAAAAATCAGTGTCTACCTGAAATAAAACATTAAATCATGGAGAAAGAGAGGTGAAAGGCTCCCCTAATCCAAGAATTATGCAAAAAAACTAACAAGTAGTTACTCTGTAGAACAAATCCATGGAGAAAATAAAATTAATTTATTACCTGCGGGAGAGCAGTGGCCAATCACGCTAACCAGCAGTGTTTCAGTTATAAATTCTTCGTTTTTCGTCCGATTTGAGTGATTCAAAAGAAAAATTAAAGTGAATTTAGAGACATGTCTCCAATAGAAATATGTTTTAAAAATTCCATGTAATGGTATGTTAAATTTTCTTAGAACAACATGCATAATAGAGTCTTTTTCGATTTTTTAGCTTAGACCAATAGTTGATGTTTCAAACATAAATTATTCATTTGAAAATGGATTAAGCTGATTCAAATTGGATATTAAAGTAGATTCATTTATTGATATCCAATAGAAATAAGTTTTGAAGACAAGAAGAATTGATGGGTCAAATTGTTGGGTATGTGTTATATTCTTTCCACGACTAGCCCCATGCGCTGTACGTTGCACCGGGCGTAGCAGGGGGGGCGGCAGCCCCCCCTATCGGGGTCTGGGGCAGCGCCCCGGCGAAATTTTTTTGGGTATGCGGTCCCAATCATATGCGGAACCACCCATGTTTTGTGCATGAGTTTGCACGTGGTTTTGGGGTACGATGGTTTTCGGCCCCTGGTATTTTGTAGATCCGGTCAAGGGAACTACGATTATGTTCTAATCTAGGGTTAATGGATTGGGGTTTATGTATGCTTCGGCATGTATATATATGTGTTGTAACACTAAAAGGAATATAATGAAAAATCAAGCTGGTCGTCCCGATTTGGGATCCAGAGGAAAATCTCTGTGTTTATCAGTTTTATGTTTTATGCTCTCGCTATTGTTTTATTTTCTGTTATAAGATTCGTGTGTAGATAATTGCCCGTGTTAAACCTACATTTGGTATCTGAGCTGTTTCGCTCAAGGGGACGCTTTGTTGTTGAGGGTTTTTGTCTTTCGGGGCCTCGTGGTAGACCCCCGTTCAAAGGGGAAAATCATGATCATTTTAAGTGTTGAAAGAAGATGGCGAGCGGTGGGAAGATAGAGATCGAGAAATTTAATGGTTAGAGCTTTGAGTTATGGAAGCTCAAGATGGAGGATCTGCTGGTGGATAAAGATCGGTGGATCGTAGTACATCCAGGTACTAAACCAATGGCAATGATGAGGACCGGAAGAAATCGGATCTAAGGCGAAGAGCACAATACTATTGTGTGTCTCTGTATTTAGTATTGTTGAATGATCTTGGGGAAGCTAATGGCGAAGAATGTCATGGTGCAACTGGGACTTTGTGCTCAATCTAAGTCTCTCGTAATAAGTTTGCTCATAGTGCCGTATAACTTGAGGATGAAGGATGGAGACTCCTAAGAGCGATATCCGAACGCTAATATCAGAAACACTGTCATCTGTTGATATTAAAATCTCAGATGAAGATAAGTGCATCAGTTTGTTGTGCTCTCTACCAGACTCATGGGACAGTCTGGTTATTACAATAGGTAGCAATACAACTACCTTGAATTTTGATGACATTGTCTCAGCCTTGTTGTCGGAGGAAATGAGACGGAGAAATATGTAGGGTCATAATGGAGATGCCTTATCTGTACGAGGAAGGTCCCAGAATAGAAACAAGAATAAGGTTTCGAGTGGGAGACCTAAATCTAGAGGGCAATCTAAATCTCCTGGAAAGTTTGTAAAGGTGTGCTGGAAATGTGGAAAGGAAGGACACTACAAAAAGGAATGTAGATCTAAAGCTCCTGAGAAAGGAAAGGGATCTGATGAAGCTCCTTCTGCAGAGGCAAAAACCACCTCGGATGAAGGTGGGGATGTGTATTTGGCTTCTTCTTCAAATACACATGTAGATCATGAGTCATGGTTGATCGACTCAGGTGCATCCTTTCACTTCACTCCCCATAGGGAGTGGTTCTGCGAGTATGAGAAATATGATGGTGGTGATGTCTTCCTAGGGGATGATAGGAAGGCCAGACCTGCTGACGTGTGGAAAAGCTGTTTGTCGTGAAGGTGGAAGGATTAGAACACTCTGCTCGTATATTCGCATTGGCCGTAAATCATCAGAGAAGACAGATAAGATGCAAAACAATATTCGAGAAAGATGCCTGCAAGATGGTTCGGGGAGCACTGGTATTAATGCGGGGAGTTCGGACTGGAACTCTGTACAAGATACAAGGTAGCACTGTTATTGATGGGTGTAACAGTTCTGTGGTTCCTGAAAGTGGGACGAAAAGTCTAGCTGTCTCTGGAGAAAAGACCATGCCATGGCATCAAAGGCTTGGACATATTGGAGAGAAGGGCCGGACATATTGGTGAGAAGGGCCTTCGGATACTACATAGAAATGGTATGGTAGAAGGTATGTCTAATTTCTCTCTGGATTTCGATTTCTGTGAACATTGTGTATATGGGAAGCAGAATCGGGTGAGTTTTCCTTCTGGTGCTAAGAGGGCGAACAAGATATTAGAACTTGTGCACAATGATGTGTTTGGACCTGTGTCAGTTACATCACTGGGAAAGTCTGTGTACTATGTTTCATTCATAGATGACTTCTCAAGGAATACATGGATATATTTCTTGAGGAAGAAATCTGAAGTCTTTGATAAATTTAAAGAATTTAAGGCTCTGGTGGAAAACCAGACAGAGAAGAAGATAAAGGCGCTGAGGACAGATAATGGTGGGGAGTTCTGCAAGAAGGAATTTGAAGAGTTCTGTAAGAAGTGTGGTATAGCACGACAGAAGACTACTCCATACACACCTCAGCAAAATGGAGTTGCAAAAAGAATGAATAGAACACTGATGGAAAAGGCAAGAAGCATGCTCAGTGGTACCAGGTTAGGACAAGAATTCTGGGCAGAGGCAGTGGAGACTGCATGTTACTTAGTTAACAGATCACCTTCATCAGCGTTGGAGGATAAGACCTCACATGAGGTATGGACTGGTAAGAAACCCTCTCTTTCACATCTAAGGGTATTTGGATGTGATGCATATGTACATGTTCCAAAGGAGAAAAGGACCAAGTTGGATAATAAATATGAAAGGTGCATTTTTATTGGGTATAAGGATGGTTTAAAGGGTTACAAGCTTTGGAACCCAGAAACAAGGAAGGTTGTGTACAGCCGAGATGTGGTGTTTAGAGAGGTGAAAGATGTTGTTACACATGAAGTCCTACCAAAGGAACCTGAGAAGATAGAGTTTGAGCTAAAAGAGGATGAATCAGACTCTACAACAGAAGAAGACTTAGAATAGGAAGAGCCACAAACTCCAGCTGTGAGAAGATCAACTTGGGAAAGAAGGCAACCAGAAAGGTATAGTCCATCTGCTTTTTGTTCAGGTTTTGCCTTAACTATAATTGATGATGATCCCAGAACTGTCAGGGAGGCAGTAGATTCAGAGGATGGAAAACTCTGGAAGGAGGCCATGGTTGATGAAATGGCATCCTTGCACAAAAATGAGGCATGGGATCTGGTGGAGTTGCCGGCTAGAAGGAAGCCCATCGGGAGCAAATGGGTGTTTAAGAAGAAGATGAATGTAGAAGGCAAGGTGGAGAAATATAAATCTCGGTTGGTAGCAAAAGGTTATTCCCAGGTGCCGGGAATTGATTTTGGTGATATTTTTTCTCCTGTTGCCAAAGTTACTTCTATTAGATTACTTTTATCTGTTGATGCTGCATTTGATTTTGAGATAGAACATATGGATGTGAAGACAACATTTCTTCACGGGGATCTAGAAGAGGAGATCTACATGAAGCAACCTGAAGGCTTTATGGTGAAGGGTAAGAAAGAACTGGTATGCAGGTTGAAGAAGTCTCTGTATGGGTTAAAACAGTCACCAAGGATGTGGTATCAGAAATTTGATAACTATATACGGGGACTTGGCTTCACCAGAAGTAAGGAGGATCACTGTGTTTATTTCAAATTAATTGGTGACCGTGTTATTTATTTGGTCTTGTATGTGGATGATATGTTGTTGATTTGAAATGACAAAGAAATTATCCAAGATTTGAAGACCCAACTGTTCTCCAAATTCGACATGAAGGATCTTGGTGCTGCAAACTATATTTTGGGCATGGAAATTAAGAGAGATTGGGCAAAGAGAAAGCTCTGGTTAAACCAGAGGAAGTATGTCGAGACTATATTGCAGAGGTTCAATATGCAGGATAGTAAACCGGTGAATGTTCCTATTCATGTAGGTGTAAAGCTATCTGCTGAACAGTGTCCCAAGACACAAGAAGAAGAGGAGGATATGTCCTATGTTCCATATGCAAGTGCAGTGGGTAGCCTGATGTATGCAATGGTCTGTACTAGACCAGACATTGCACATGCAGTGGGAGTATTGAGCAGGTTTATGTAAAACCCAGGGAAGGAGCATTGGACAGCAGTGAAGCGGGTTTTCAGATATTTACGTGGCACTAGTGATTATGGCTTGTGCTACCAGGGAAGACCAGGATTGGAAAGAATGTTGGACATTCGTGGTTTTATTGATGCAGACTGGGCTGGAGATCTGGACCAAAGAAGATCTACAAGTGGGTATGTGTTTAGCCTATTTGGAGGCGTAGTCAGTTGGATGAGTAAAAGACAGTCTGTAGTGGCACTTTCAACTACAGAGGCAGAATACATAGCAGCCACTCATGCAAGCAAGGAAGCAGTTTGGTTGCAGAGATTGTGTTCAAGTATGGGGTTGGTACAACAAGCTATAAGGATAGACTGTGATAGCCAAAGTGCAATCTTCTTGGCTAAGAACCCTGCTTACCATTCAAAGACAAAGCACATTGATGTTCAATATCACTTTGTTAGAGATATGGTTGAGGCTAAAAGGGTGTTGCTGGTAAAGGTGGACACTTTGAAGAATGTTGCAAATGCATTGACGAAGTCTGTGAGCACTCAGAAGTTTTCTTGGTGTAGAGAAACAATGGGTGTTGAAGAATTGGCCAAATGACTAAGCTCTCCTGTGGCCCCCTGTGGAAAGAAAACAACAAGTGGGAGAATGTTGGGTATCTGTTATATTCTTTCCACAACTAGCCCCATGCGCTGTACGTTGCGTCGGGCACAGCAGGGGGGTCACAAGGGGGGCGGCAGCCCCCCCTGTCGGGGTTCGGGGCAGCGCCCCGGCGAAAATTTTTTGGGTATGCGGTCCCAATCATATGCGGACCCACCCATGTTTTGTGCGTGAGTTTGCACGTGGTTTTGGGGTACGATGGTTTTCGGCCCCTGGTATTTTGTAGATCCAGTCAAGGGAACTACGGTTATGTTCTAATCCAGGGTTAATGGATTGGGGTTTATGTATGCTTCGACATGTATATATATGTGTTGTAACACTAAAAGGAATATAATGAAAAATGAAGTTGGTAGTCCCGATTTGGGATCCAGGGGAAAAATCTCTGTGTTTATCTGTTTTATGTTTTATGCTCTCGCTATTGTTTATTTTCTGTTATAAGATTCGTGTGTAGATAATTTCTGTTCAGGGTTAAACCTACACAAATATGCTAGTGAACAGCCGAGAAAATAGAGTTTCAAGAGTGTTGATTTATGATAGGCAGTTAGTATTTTTGTCATAAATTCCTCATACAATATCTGAATCGAGTGATTCAAATTGTTTTGTAAACTATATTAATATAGGAATATACCATTGAAATATGTTTTAAAATTATAGTCATTTAGGCCTCCAAAAAATGATTGTCCCAACTCTGTTCTTGAGCTGCCTACAAGACACCCTGTCAAAGTTTTGGTTATAAGTTTTTCGTTTCAAATCCAAATTGAGTGATTCAAATTGGGTTTCAAATTAGAAATCAAGGGCTACTTATGATGGAAACATGTTTTAAAAATATTCATTTTTGGTCCCTCATAACATGACTGTCCCAACTCTGTTTTCAGAAATTTCATCTAGCCCGCGAGCCAACAAATATGATATTCAAGCAATTTTTCCATATTGGTAACAAAAATGAATATAAGTGTTTGTAGAATTGTTATTTTTAATATAATGCATCTAGAAACACAAATAAATTAAAATATTTATCATCTATGTTGATCTCCACAACGTGTTGCAACCAAAAAACAACTATTTTTACAAAAATAAAATAAAAAAATGTGTTTATTTTATTTCCTTATTTATTTTATTTTTCCACTAGCTTACTCTGATTTGGAAAATGAATATGATTACGTAAAAGAGTATTTTCAGTGTAACCATTTTCAAAATAAGGCTTCAATTATGTACATACCCAAATTTGAAAAAATGCATGCTAATAAAAATTAGGGTATGAGAAGCCAACTTCGCTTGAAAAGATGGTGCTAAAAATTGTTGAAGCATGGAATGACGCTGCAAACAAATGGAGTGAAACCAATCTTCAGTGTATCCCTTACTTTCTTGATTTCCCATATCCATCATATCATGAAGTTCTTGAGCTTTTAAAATGGTTTGTTGGTGCAAACTAGAAGAAACCTCATTTTCTTTCATAACTTCTACAATTTTTGGATTTGATACATTCTGAATCTCAGTGTAAGTTTTCTCCAATGGTGCATGTGAGATAGAATGGGTGGGAAGGGTGGGTAAATTTTGCAGTTCAACACTGTAAGCATGTTGTACTGTTTTATTATGGTGAGGGTGTGGAATGAATTGAGACGGAAATTGTGTAGGGAATGGAGCATTTTGATGATGTAGTTGATTCGGTTGAATGAATGATTTTGATAGGAAAGTAAGATGTTGTGGAAGAGCTGGTGGAGAATATAGAGGATTTGTTTGTGCTACAATATGAGGGAGACTAGTCATACAATCATAAGATGAACCATGCCAAACTTGTAGACAAGATTGGTGGTGGTTATATTGAGATTGGCATGGCTGCCCTAACATATGAGTATTCCATAACGAATTATGAAAGTAAGAGAATGGAGAGGAAGTGTTTTGAACCATACCTGTAGGCCATGATTTCTATGGTTTTGACCTTGTTGCAACTTCCCCATCTCTTTGATATACTACTTCCATCCTAGATAAGGAAGAGTGAGTATCTATGGGATGCTCATTTTGGTAATAAGGGAAAAACACTTCGTCAAATTCTTGATTTTTCTGAACTTGCAAAACATCCAATTGTGAATTTAGAGAGATAATAAAATCATATCTAAAATTTTCAAATAAAAAATTGATTTTAGCTCTTATGTCTCTTGTTCTTGTAGTAAATTTGGAAAAGAAAGAAGAAACTTGTCTAGAATTCTTACGAGCCTTGGAAATTCCTCTTGAATACCTTATGCACAATTCACAAACATCATCATATGATAACTGAAAAACATCACCTTTTCCTATCAGATTTAAGATTTCTAAAAAATCATCTTTGATTCCTTTAATAAGGAGTGTTTTCAAGATCTCGTTTTCCAAATGCTTGTGCTTTGATTTTTGAAGGTTGCATCGAAATCGCTCTACATAGTCCTCCGAGTTTTCATCTTCCATTTGTATCATACCGAAAATATCTTCATTGGATTTGCAGTAGTCTTGGTACTTTTTCAAGAATATGTTCTTCATGTCCTCCCATGTTTGGATGCAGTTCCCACCTAGGCTCATGAACCATCGGAGATCTGCTCCTTTTAGAGTAAGAGGAAACACTTTCAGCCTTTGATTGTTAGTACAATAATCATATCCTCTACAAATTGTTTCAAACTCAAATAAGAATGTATCTGGATCTTCATTTGCCAAACCATGACAATTTGGTAGAGACAATGGGGGAATTATGTGGATTTGTGTCACTCCTCCTAGATCTTTGATATGGAACTCAAAAGTTGCAATGTGAGCCATTTCTTACCATAATAGAAGATGTTCTTCATGTGTTTCTTTGAGGATCCTCCTTAAAATGTTCCTGTCAATTGGTTAGTGAAATGGGTGGTGCTTACCTCACCATTCGACTGGAATTACAAGATTCTTTTCAAAAAAATTCTACCTCTAAAATTCAAAAAATGCAAGCATTCATTCCTACCTTAAGCTTTCACTCAATTCTACTGTGAAGAGGGCCAATGAACAAGTATGTTCCTTGCTCGGTGCATAGGTTCTTACCTTTCGTCTTTAATACCCAATTCTTCACGAGCAGAAAAAAATCAAATATGCATCACTCGTTCTAAATGGCATACACTCTCCCTGGCAACGGCACCAAAATTTTGAGGTATAAAAGGTGTCTTTTTAACGCCTAATTATCCTACATTAATTATCAATCCAGGAATGAATTTTTATTTCAAGAGTGTACTCTGTCTGAGGCTGCAATTCAGTCTAAGATTAATGCCTTGTAATATGTAGTACAATGTTCTAAATACAAGAGTAAATGGATGCTTGGAAAAGAAATATAATTACAATAACATAAACTCAAATGCTCTGAAATCCCATCATTCACTTAGCAAACATCAGTCAAGGATACAATAGCGATAACTCATTCCTTTAGAAATTGGTGCAATTGAAATCAAACTGGAACAAGACAATCAATTTGGGAACGTGGAATAAATAACCAGTATTCTCTACAATTGAGAGTCCTGCTTTAAATAAATTAAAAGGAAATAGAAATTGAACTAAAGCTGCTAATGAAGGTGAACTAGGAAAACTCTCAAAACCAAACTCTTTGCAATTAATCAACTGAAATGAACAACAGATCTATAATTGAATAGAAATGTAACAAACAACAAAATTTAATCAAAGGAATTGAACAACAAATCCTATTTAATAAATCTGAACAACAAACTCTTAACTAATGGAATCAAATGGCAAATTCTATCGAACAACAATCTACAAATGAACATTAGTCAAACGGAACAACAATCAATTCATCAATGTAACACAACGATATCAATAAGTAATTAAACAGACAACCAATTAACTTGCAAATGTAATGAAAACAAATACAAACTATCACACGGCGATAATTCAAAGGTAATGATACAACTAGCAGATTGATCCACCAGGGCTGGGCCCGTAACCACCGGTGAAACGCCGCTGGACTTTATTCCAGAGTAAGAAATTAAACGGCAACAAGATCTTGTATTAATCAGTCATAAACAACGTTTATAGTAGTTTCTCTTCGATCACGAGAGTTAAGGAATTATAGAGTTACAAAAGAAATTCCATAATCATAAAATCGTTGTTCCAATACATAATACATGCTCTCCTTTTATAATCGAAAAGAGGAGAAATCAAATAGTAAATATGATCCCTCATAACAATATTGGATTGTCCCCAACAACTTGATCAACAAGAAAAGATATTTCCATCAATCATTCAACAAGAGTAAGTCGAATTTGGATTTGCAGCTGAGATAATTTGGAAAACGGCTGTAACAGTGAATCTGGGAAAATCATGCTCAAAGAACCTTCCATTTCTCTCAATATAGGCCGAATTTGGGCAAACCGATATTTTGTAAAGTCAATTCGGTTTGTTTTGGACAAAACCCATGTTCTGGATTTTCCAAGTTCTTCTTCAATTGCCCAGAATATCAACCACAAAACTGTCTCTTCTTATTCCAGCAAATTTCTAAGTTGGAATACTGAATGATATGCTGGAGATCAAATCTGCAATATAGAAAATATCTTGGAGGCTAAAATGGTGAGTGTTGTTACAAAATATATTAATAAACCATCATTGATAAAATTATGCATAATAATCATCAATTTATTAAAAATAAAGGAGAAGAAATAATATTTATCCATAACGGCATAAATAATTATAAAATGGATTTATATGATAAATTATGATAAATTACATCATAAAGAAGAGTAGAAATGGATGAAATAGGTGTTTAAAAGTGGGCATATTAGGAGCTCAACATTTCCCTGTTATCTTCTTAATTCTAGCATAAGGCGAAAATCAAGGGACCCTCAAACCGTTTTTTTGAATTTTATCCAATGAGAGTACCTTCTACCAATCAACCACAAAAATTAGGTGATTTTGAGCTATTGTCCTTGTATCCAAATAGTAATTCCTTAAGTATCATTTAAGTTTTAAATTTCATATTTAATAAAAAACATTAAAACTTATTTTATTACATGCTTTGATGAGATTGCGTTAATGCATACTTGACATTCTTATCATATTAAATACTTTGATGAGATTGTATTAATCCATACTAATAAATTCCAATTTTTCACATCTGGTTAGTCGACCTACAAACTAGATCAATCAACATCCCTTTACCCTTTCACATCATCATAACACAAATTCTTATGCATGACACTCTCATATCCCATAGTTTTTCCCTGAAAACCCCTTGTTTCAATCATTTTAAGGACCAACGGTAAATAGCATCCTATTCAAAAATGTTCACCTACAGGTTTCTCCACTTTGGCCTATGTTGACCACCTACAAGTAACTCCAATATGCACCTACGTTGGTTCTAGAAATTTGGGAAAAATAGAGAAATTCCAAAATCCTTTTTTTTCTAGAAGCTGCCAAAATTTGTTACAACCATTTACCTCAGATAAGACACTCAGATGCTATACTATCCTACCTTGGAGTTTCCATCCCTTATCATTTGATCCCATCCTCCCATCAGGAGTGGATATCAAGCCCTAGATTGGTAAATGGAGAAGAACTCCCAACTTACCCTCCTATTATATATATTTGTGTCCATCCACAAGATAGCGGTTGGATTTTGGAGACAGAATTCTAGCCTCATGTTGTTGCTGTAAAGAGTTAACATTAAAGCATAGCGTGGTTAGAGGTGCACATTGTGACAAAGAAAGAATAAGTCAACTTCAAGGGTCTCTTCTACAAGATCAAATCCTATTTCTAGTTGTAACTCCTTCCATATATATAAATCCAAAGATTTCTTTGTTTTCTGATATGTGATGTTATGATTTCATGTATTTTGGTGCCATGTTGATCAATTGAATGAAGTGTTTAGATGGTGCTACATAGATACCAAAGATCATTGGCTTCTGTTGTCTGATTTTGTAGGTTCTAATTATAGAAAAAATATCTGGATTAGAGAATTACAGCCAAGAAAGGAGTGAATCATACGTCAGATGACATGTAGGATTCATCCCATTATCTATTTACTTTAAGGGAAATAATAACTACTTTGTCTTTTTCTTGTTCTAGACTAAGCCACTCTGTCTAGCGATTGTATATTTCATATAACAAATTGGAGACTCCAGTGGGGATCGATATATTACTTTGGGGGTTTCTTTGTCCTTAGTGCTTGTTTGAACTCTTCTTCATACCTTCACTCTCATATTCAGTCAAGAACAAACCTAGGAATACCTTTCATTGAGTCTCAATTGAGAAATTTGTGTCAAAAATATATTATTCTTGACCAATTCTCCCTCTAGTCTATGCACATAGCATTTCACCTCTGCAAAGCCCTCTTTGTGCCTGCGTTTCAAGGCATTGGTTGCTCTTCTGCACCTGTGTTGGCCCCTGTCCATGAATTAATTTTCCTTTGTCTTGATTTTGTCTCTGACCAACCTTATTCCAACTGCCCTTCCTAGAGCCTTTGAGTGTCTTGTCATCCCTCTAAAGCCTCCATTTGGTTTTATTCTTTTTTTGATACCTTTGGTAAAGATTTGTTTGAATATTTAACTTTGTTCTTATCATTAGATTTCTTGCAAATTGATTTTTTTTTATCATTGGTTTCTTGGATGAATTTTTGTTCTAGGCCTGATTCTAAAAAGTTTATTTGAATCACTGATTAAACTTTGAATCTTAGTTTTCTTCATTTTTGAAAATTAGGAGAATTGAAAATAAAAATATTTGCATTGGAATTTAGGGTTTTGTATGTGAGTTGAAATTGAAACAATTAAATTAGAAAGGGATTGCATTTTGCACATTTGTTTGTTTCATATTTTTCACTGCATACTATTTGTCTCTTCCCTTCCATAGATATATTTCCATTGAATGAGAAATATTTCATTTCCTCATGCTAGTTTTCATTTTAGGATATTCAAGTGACATCTGCGATGAACCCAAAAACTAAAACTTAATGACAAATAAATAGTAAAATTTATTGAATCAACCTAAATAGCACTTGTAACATTAACACAATCATTTAGAAGTCTAGGTTACAGATGTGTCTCAACTTCATTAAACATAGGATTTGTCATTGTTTTCCATCATTGAATCCTGGGGGGTGAAATTTCGTTCCACATATGTGACTGTATAGGATCTTTCTCCACATAACTTTGGGTATATAGATGGTGCTCCATGCACATAAATTATATGGGAATGCTATCGTTGAACAATTACGCATTAGAAAACACCACTATAGATTGCATTCCCATGTACCATCAAGTATGTTTTGGGAGTCCCTTATAGGTTGCTATCCTCACCATAGGTAACCGATTTAGCAACCTTATATACCATGATACACCGAACACATCATTCAGTGAGATTGGTTTCCGTACGTTAATTCCTTGGATCACCAAGGTGTATATTGAATTTAATGGTTGTTTGGTAATCCTTTATGCCTATATTACCCTCTCTTGATTTATTTTTGTGTTAATTTATAAAATTTATTAATCCAACGTGCAAGTAAAAAATCCCCCACCTCGTTTTTCACATAGAATGAAAAATAATTATCCTCTTCGACTACATGCTACTCCAAGCCATCGTCATAAGCATAAGAAGACATAAACTACCGAATCTAGAACTTTGGAAACTACTTCTAATCCCCCTATGAAATTTATCCACCAGAATAATCTGTCCCTTTCAGTTCCAAACCCAAGATTACATCTACTCTATCGATGAATCCAACACAATCGAAAGAGAGGTCCCTAAAACCTTATTACCTAAGGTTAGTGAAACTAACATTCTCAAGTCTGATACTTTAATTCTTAAGGTTATTGAAACTGAGGAGCCTCAAACATCTTCACTTGTTACTTCAGGTCCTTCCCCTTCTCTTCCTTTTTCTCAGATAAAATCTCCACCTATATATATATATATATATTAGATCTCATGGAGAACCGCTTCCATATGCACTTTTCAGTATTGAAGAGATCCCATAAGAAGAGCCTTGTCCCTCTACTCCTGTTCATTCGAGTGGACTCTATTTTTATCAAACTGATCCTATTCCCCCTCCTCAAACCCCCAAAAAAACTCCTTTTCCTGATTCTTTGGACTCACGCACAGACCTCTTGCAGAAATATTCATTGGGATTGTTAACCATGACTACATCTGATCTAAACTATTAGCTTTTTTCTACTAATATGATTGATACATCAAATGTTGCTTCCTCATATATGTTTGTGACGTCACTAGAAACACATCTGTATGGTGGTTCGTCCGTCCCACCTAGTTATGAGTCTTTATCTGGCACCTTCTCTATTGTAAATTCTAGTCCTTGGACCCCTCCCATATCATCTAATTCAAGAATTCCACCTGGTACTTCTCTTATGAATGCCACTCAGTTTACTCCTCCTCCTCCACCGACACCTAAAATTGAGGAGCATCCTTGATCTTATGTTAGTGGGAAAGGTTATATTCAACTACCTAACTCTCCTTATGTTGGGTACCATCCATCTAGATTGAATTTTCCTCCATCATCCCCTACTCCTTAGGCAGGGGGGAAACCTATTTTTGGTAATGAACCTTACTATAATCCTCCTTATCCTAGGATGGATTCCAGTGTTTCGAAACCTAATTTACCCATCCAACCTAGTTCAATTTGGGACCGATTGTTGAATCCTCAAACTATTCCATCTTCATCTCAATTTTCGATCCATCCATTTTTACCTCAAAAATATCAAATACATGTAATCCAACCTTTATAGTTTGTTGTTACATCATAGCCTATTCCATCGGTATCTAGTACCTCCCATTTTTCACTTACCCAGCCTTTACAAGGTACCTTACAATCTCAACTGCTTGGACAAGGTACTCCTCAAATTGCCATAGGACAAAATGTGTACAGTATGGTACAGTACCAATTGAACCCACCTTATGCCAGAATGATGCAAAATCCCATAGGGAAAAAATATAGACCCTATCAGGGAATTCCCTCAAGTGCCTTTTCAAGGCCAATACATACAAACCCAACCATTCCAGCCTTTGCAGGGTTATCCTGGAGCTCGTCAACAAGGTTATGCATATGTTGTTTACCAAAATCCTCCTTATTTTGGTGCTTAGGTTCCTCCTTATCAGAATCCTCATTTGAGAAGGCAAGTACTTGTTTTTCAGGTGATTCCTTCTTATCGTCGTATTTCAACCGACAATCACCTTTTGTGACAACTCCCGAATTTCCATATTTGACTCGACTCACCATTAGGGAAATTTTGAGGTCTAAAATGGGCCTCCTAAGTAAATTGTAAAATAATAGCGGAAATAATAAAATAAGATTTGATTACATCATCAAATTTTAGAGGGAAAAAATGAAAAGCTACTTTTTTCAACTTGTATTTTCAACTTATCTCCCAAACGTTTTACTCAAATTTTGAGAGGGAGTACTCATTAGATGCAAAATTTAATTCCTCATCCAAGGATTACCCATATTGCATACTTTCTATGGATCCTACTACACGAAAAATCATAAATACATGAAAAATGTGATTGCAATCACATTTTTTCATGCATTTATCATTTTTCGTGTAGGAGGGTCTGTCAAAAGTATGCAACATGGGTACTCATTCGATGAGTAATTAAATTTTGCATCCAATGAGTCCTCCTGCTTGAAATTTGAGTAACAAATTTGGGAGATAAGTTGAAAATACGAGATGAAATGGGATTTTTATTATTTTATTATTTTTTAAAATTTTGACCCTTATACTTAAAAAATGGTGAATCATCCCCCATGGTTGACATCATCATCTTGAATCCTATTGGTTCTTATAAATTTTATTTTGGATGTACATTTTTCTTAGGAGGCCCATTTTAGACCACAAAATTCCCCTAATTCAATGATCCCGTTGCTCATTCGCATTGGTGGTCGATAATTCCCACCAAATTTCCTTACCATATCCAAAAATTCAATGGGAATCCTAGAGAAGACTCATAAAATCATCTCATGATGTATCATATATGGTGTTTTTTGAACTCCCTTAATTATGATTCCATACGATTATGTCTTTTCCAACATTCTCTTAGAGGTACTACAGCTAAATGGTACATTGAGTTACGTAGAGATTTGTTTCATGATTTTAGTTCCTTAGCTACCACCTTCCTCACAAATTTCAACTTTCCCATCCAGTATGAAACAAAAATGGAACTTCTGACCACCTTTAAACAATATAGAGTCATGCACATTTTATATCACGTTCATGAGTGGCGTCGTCTTTGTCAGTTGGATAAGACCTCTGTTCTAGATCAATTATTAGTGGAATCGTTCATTAAATCCCTATGTCCATATATCATCGAGGATATAGCCAAAGGAAGAATCGCGAATTAAGAGAAATTAATTGCTCCTACTTAGTATTTGTACCTCATATATACCCAATCTAGCACACTCTATGAAAATATACTAGATGATTTAATATATTCGAACACTATTCCTTCCACTCTTGGTAAATAATTTCATGTTGCAGATGGCATCATTAGTTATGCTAGTTCGCAGATAGTGAGAAAATCATCTAGTGTTTCCCCCACTATTTTTCCCCAAAAATCTTCATCCAATTCTCCTGCAGCTTTTTCTTTTGAGATAAATGTCATTTCATCTGATAAAGGAAAATATCAACAAAAATCAAGAAGTAAGAAGAAAGGGAAAAAAAAGAAGAAGAAAGATTCTTCACCACAGGATAAAGAAAAAAACCAGTTCTCTGATGCGAAGTGAAAGCCTCTCTATCCATGCTTGATTTTAAATTAAGAGCACTTTACTCATGACTTTCCTCCTTGCGTAGAAGGGAGTCAGTTTCTGAAATCCTCCACTTCTCCCACCCTGTTAACTGACTCGTTTTCCAATCAGGATGGAAATATGGTTGCTCGAGATCCATATTCCTCCAAAATGGTTTTAATGCTTTCCTCCACGAAGCATAAATCTAATGTTATTGCAGCTACTCAAAATAATGAATATGGTAAAGTGAATCTTCCTAACATTCAGGATAGTGATCAAACTGCCAGTTTTGAATCACCTCTATATGATCCTCCTCCACCTTTGATTACTATAGAGTTAACTATTAAGCCTTTAAAGGGCATTATTCATATTTATTCTTTCAACCCTCATTTGAGGGCTGCTCAAAATTACAATGTAGTTGAGGACTTGGCTCAATTCCCATTAGCTATGTCGACCCTCGAGGTGTTTCAAAACTTTCCCGAATATTAAAAAGGCTTATCTTTCAGCTATCGAATGTGTGGATCCCTTGGATTCCAACTTAGTTGTTTTCAATCATGTGAACTATTCCCCCCGACTTCCAGCTCGATTGGTCTTTATGATCCAGGTTATCATCTGTGGTAAGAACGTTCATCGTTCTATTTTGGACGAGGGATCCTAGACCTGCATCATGTCTATGTCTTGCTGGAAGGCGATTTGTTCTCCTCAACTAAGCTATTTATCACCCACATTTAAAGCTTTTGATGGAAGAACATATAAATGTTGTGGTATTATTAATTATTTACAAGTGGAATTAGTGTGAAATATTGCATCTATAGAAGTTGCATAAGCTATCGATAAACCTCTTTATTATAATCTTCTACTGGGTCACATGTGGGTTTATGCCATGTCTACATTCATTTCGACTTATTTATGTATGATCGACTTTCCTCATAAAGGCGATATTGTGGCCATCGACCAAATCACCTTTTTTGCCTATGATTCTAATGTTACTTGAAGTGTCCCACTTATAGGGGAAGCTCTACACTCTTATTAGCATATCAAGGTTGGAATGCTGAAGGAATCCTCACTCATGGGGACCTTTTCGCTTCCTCTTCCTCATATTCCCATAAACTCATCTTTGGTTGCTTATATCAACATAATATCATCTTCTACTTTCCAAAATGATTCATTATAATAGTAGAAGAAACTGACATCAATAGTTTTGGCGACCGAACATTTTCTATTTAGTCAAATGTGCCACCATCCTACACATGTTTCTAAGGGTTCACCTTCTAGAAAGACATTTCTACTTCATCTCATACGAACATATTTCTAGAAATCTAAATACACTAGTGGATGTGCTACCTAATCATGTTCTAGATAAACATTTGCAACGAATGTAAATAATTTTCAATACACATCACATAAATTGAAAATAACAATAGCAACATAAAAAAACTATATATATATATATATATATATATATATATATATATATATATATATATATATATATATATATATATATATATATATATATATATATATATATAAAGTTTTGGTTTTACAAAATTTATGTATGGGACACATATGGCCACAATGGCTACATTAAAAACTATATGTAGATCTGGATATGAATGTCAATATACTAATATTTCTCATGATAATGTGTTATTGCATGACCCATCTTACACAACAGTCGGCAGATATCGCTAGGCACTCCGATAGTATACCCTTGGAGTCGTATAGGGATGTTATCGACCACGGTCTCAATAATCCCATGTGTCAGCCCCTCCAAGTGGCGTTCAATCTTTGTTAGGGTCTCTGCTACATAAATATCTTGTAGTGCATCCTATCCTACTGTATAAACTTGTGTTGGTAGTGTAACCTCCTGTGGATTTCCTGCTCGACAGAGATATGAAGCTCCTTGAGGTTGAATAGGTCCAATATCTGCATGAAATAAATCAATAGTTTAGTCTCAGAAACATAAAAAAATAAAAAAAAATTGTAAACATATTCTTAAAAACTTTTAAAATGGTTAAAATGTCTTACCCATATCGGCCCACTACTCACCCTCAGGACGTATGAGCTCAGGGTCATCACAGAAATCTGCTCCCGTGTACAAATAATCATCAATCATAACCAATTTTTTACACATCCATCTAAAGAAGGTTGGTGTGAAACTAACCATTGATAGACCTGCATGTCTAGCCACATCAATGGGCTCAACCATGAAATTTTGAGGTTGTAACAATGGAATTTTATTCAAGTCAAAATAAATTAGAATTTAACCGTAGCTAAAGCTTTTTAGTTTTCCTTTTTCTTTTTTAGATAACTATTCCTTCATGTTGACCAATACTTCCTCACTCCAGTTGAATTTTCTAGCTCCAGGCACTATAAACCACACTGCATGTATGATCTGCTAGCTACGTGAAGTGTTGATCTACTATCCAATCTGTAGATAATAAAGAGGATTGTTCTCAAAGGAAGACGAGTCACATCTCTAATGTTGATGTTTTAATCTCCAGTCGACTACGCTCGAGGTCTACAATGAGTGGAAATGTATTCTCTCACTAACTCTCCTCCACTTTTCCCTCCTAGTAGAGAGATGGGGGTACCCTTCTTGGAAAAACTAGTAGATTTTCCCCTAGCCTGAATTCCTATGCATGTAAATCCCATTAGGAACTTAACTAATTCCATATGTTTCCTCATGCAGGGTAACCAAAATAATCTCAACAAACAACAATTTTTTACTCCTTGAATGGTGGCAGGATCATTTTTGCATTCAAGTCATGTTCTTCATGTTCTCTTTCTCTCCACACAAAGGCCATTTTGCGCCGATAAGTACCTGAAAAATCAATAGCACAGTCATTAGAATCATTTTCATGCAAAAAAACTTGAAAATTTTGAGAAAAAATGGTTGTTTTGATTACATAATTGCGCCCAATGCTTCCCTAAAAGGAACGATAGAGTGCTTCATCGCTCCCTACAGTGAAATATTTCCCTCGTGCAACGCAATTTTCGAAAGGACGGGCATGCGTTGGTCTTAGGGAGAATTTTTAGAACCCCGAGGATTTCAAAAATCCATAAAACTTACATGAAATTACAAAAAAGGACCATAGTTGAAAGAGAAAGGTCTTAGCTCCTACCTGAAACTAAAGACACTAGAAATTATCACTGGATGGATCACAATCAGTTGAAGAAGATCGAGGGAAAAAAAGGTTCATAGCTCTCGCTATTGAAGGTGAACGTCAAATGGTAAAAATGAATAGTCATTTTTATTAGTTATGGTCATTTTTCCATTATTTTATTATATTTAATTTTTGACCTAGTAATCATTCATTTTTTATAATGAAATAGGTATGTTTGATCCTTTTTGTGGTGTTTTGAGGAGCTCGAGAAATGTTTAATGGATTTTTTTTTGTTTTCACTTATCATTTTAACCAAGGAGTATTATCACTTTTTCGGGCTCCATAAACTCTATTAGCACCCTGTAATTAGCAAGATTGGGAAAGTCCAACTGCAGAGGTAACATCATACCACTTTGGGATTCAAGGATCTAGCCCTCCTGAATCCAGAGAGGGATCTCTCTATAAATGAGTTAAAAGATGTGATCTTCAAAGGCTGAAATTGTGATATTAGGCTAGTTATGAAGAGCATGGGTTTGATTTGTTTGTTTTTGGTTGGGCAAAGACATGATGAAGATGAAAGGCAGTTCAAAATAAAGGGTGAATATGTCTGCAAATGAAGGAATGATTCAGCTGATAGAAAAGGGCAAAGACAATTTTAACCCATTGGGCTATGGAGTCATAGGAGGATTTAATTGGACAGCAAGATTCAAGAAGGATCCATGGGGCAAGTTACTTATATCAAAGGATATTTTAAAGTGATTTTATGGAATGAAACAGATAAGAAGTGAAAGACCAAACAAAAGGAAGAACAAAGCATAGTCTAAGATCAAGTAAGTACTTTTAAACTAGCTTGCTTTCAACATGTACTTAAGGGGAAACATAAAAGTATTTATGTTGATCAGGTAAGTGCTTTTAAACTAGCCTGCATTGAAGTACTTTCAATCAGAAACAGTTAAAAAACAGCTCGAACTGCTTAATATCAGGTAAGTGCTTTTAAACTAGCTTGCTTTCAGCATATTCGATAAGGAAACACAGATGATAATCACAAAGAGCAATCTAGATAAGGGAAGTACTTTTAAACTAACTTGTATTAATATACTCTAAGGAAAACACAGGGAAGGCTCATTTTAAAGAGAAATCTAGATCAGGGAAGTACTTTTAAACTAACCTGCATTAATATACTCTTCGAAGAGAACATTCAAATGAAGAAAACATGGAAGTAAAGCTTTCAGTAAGAGTAGGGTACCGTGGAGAGTACATCCTAACTCTATGTTTGCTACTCTTTATCAGAGAAAGTGAACCGAGTGAAAACATTAAGAAAAATAACAATTAACAGTAAGGAGCACATCACCATTGACATAATTGAGGATTCCATGAATCAGCAGCTTGTATTCATGTTCAAACCAATTACAATCTACAAGCCCGGTGGGTCTCTACAGCTTTGAAATTCTCATATCAGCTTGTGTATCTTTCAGTTACAAGACAGGGCATCAGTAGCTTCAGAATAACCATTACATGCATTCAGATGTCCAAAGACCAACATTTTCTCATCTTCTATAACAGTATTTATAGAAGAATGAAGAGGTGGGAGGATTTCCCAGGGGACAAGTATTATCAATTATGCAATTAATGCAATTCCTGGCCTTTGGGAACCAGGCAAGGCATAAGGTGGGAATATAATCATTTATAACTCTACTTCATAACTCTGTTTGTGTCATTCGAGGCCAAATGATTGAAAAGACCTGCTTCCCGACTGTTCTTCAACTTCCAGAATGGTTTTGCCGATAATTAGAGATAAGATTCTTTGATTTGCATTAATTGTTCGGCGATATTTAATTTCTGCGAGGCTGTTGGTGTCTTTTGGAGCTATGGAGGTTTCAATTAGCCTCTTCTTATGGCGGTGGAGGGTTTCTCAGCTCGACAGATGTCTTCATCGTTCCACAAAACACCTTTAATTAACTTGAAATCCGTGTTTTGGGTCTTCAAACTTCCTCTTCTGATATCTTATGTCTTCGGCGCTGATACTCTTTGACGGCGCCCAATTTAACTGTGTTTCTTGGTGCGCAGGGGTGTGCAGGGTCAAAATGGCATCAATGACTCATGAATTCACTGATAAAGTGTAAATATAAACCCCAGAAATGATTTTTAATGTATTTTGAAGGCCAGAGGATTGTCACCCTCCGCCTGCGAGTTCTTTTCAATTATAATAAGAAACACTTCAAAACCCTGCAAAATAACATAAACTGTTATAAAATCCTACGTTATATAGGTTGACTGCATCGGAGGGTGTGCGGAGGAGCGCGGCCGTTGGATGGTATCATCCAACGGTCAGGATTAATCGAGAAATGTTATACAGAGGCGGAAAGAAGATCAAATCTGAGCCGTCGATTCACGCAAAATCGACGGTTGGGAGAGGGTAATGGAAAGTCAGCGGCTTGGTTACAGCGCGAGCACTTTTGTTAATTGCCAGGTCATCTTGGGCAAGCGATCACCGTTGGATGAGGGTCTGCAGATTGGACGGCTGTGATGAATTCCGCTGGGCGACTTAGTCCGAATGATAATGCACGGGGGACTAAGGTTAAACAACGGTTTTGAAATAGTGCCAAGGAAGCGTGTCGCTGATTGTATGGATTCGATGGCCATCGGGAAAAAACCGCCTCCCGCTGATGAGTGGTGCGGAAAAACCAAGCGGGTTTGGTAAACAGCGCATAGATGGGGGGTCCACAAAGTAAGTCGCGCTCCGCACCGTCCGATCTGTGGAGCAGATCGACGGCGGAGATTTATTAAAAACAAACCGGCGGAAAACATTTGTAAACAATAAAAATTTACATTTCTTCGCTTTACAAAAGAAAAAAGCGTTTTTTATACGAACAGCGGGGGTGTCGTACGGTGGGCCCGGCGGATAGATCGCATCACAAAAATTTGCGATGGGTTAATGGATTGAAACCACAAATCTGCGCTTTGCGATATGCGATGGGCGGATTTGCGATCGGTGGTCGCATCGAAAATATTTGCGACGTGATTGAATCATATCGCAAATATTTGCGATGGATCAAAATGAATGTAAACGATGAAATGCAATAGTGCGACATTGCCAGTTGTAGATTTGCGATGGGCAAAAAGATTGTGATGGTTTTGATCACATCGCAAGCCTGAATAGGTTTGATCACATCGCAAATATTTGCGATGGGTTGATTGACCAACATATGAAAATGCGATATTGCGATTATGCGATTTGCGATGGATCGCAGCGCATATTTTTGCGATCAGAACTTTTAAAAACGAAACTGCAATTTGGATTTTGCGATTTGCGCTTTGTGATACGCGCCAAAGGGTTTAAAACTTGGTTCCAGGGTGCGGGCGTATGGAAGAAAAGGGGGTTAAAGACTTAGCCTAAGGGCTTAAGTCCAATACTTATGAAAAATGCATTTTTAAATGATTTTCAAAGGAAATGGAGGGTTTCGGTAAGGTTAAAGAGTGAGTCTTTAACCTTAATAAAGTGAATTTTCATGAATGGAAGAAGGGAACTCATGAAAAGTAGAGGAATTCATGGAGAAAAAGGGGAAACAAATGAAGGTTAGTTCTAAAGTGGGGGAGGGAAAATATGGCCTTTGCAGAAGTGAGTTGGCTTGGAAATCAGCAAGATTTCTGAGTCTTTTGAAATGTAAATAGTAGTGTAGAATCTAGACAGAGGGAAAAAGGCAGGAGGCCTTAAAGAGACTTCAAGAGCCAACAACTTTTAGTGATAAAATTAGTTCCTTGGAGGCTCCATAAAGTTTTAGCCATCTTTTGGTATAACAAAATATTATAGGTGGCTAACAGTGGCTCCACTTGGGGATGGTGCCTTCTTGAAGGCATCAAGCATTCAGATTTGATCCTCTGGGAGGCTGATTAGTTGCCTCATCCATTGTTCTCTCTGGGATTCCGACCTATGCCTAATCCATTGGGTTTCCCTTCCTTTGCTGGATGATCTGGCTTTGAAAACATTTTTAGCAGCTATGAAAACAATGGACTTTCATCAATACAAACTTTCTACCTACCCAATCCTACTGATCTAACATTTTTTCTTCATCAGAGTGCACTTGGATTGGCAAACTATTTTCACAACATTTTATTCTTTTGAAAGCAGGAAATCTAATCTATTTCTACTCCTTATTTATCCATGGACTCAGATTAAACAGTTAAGCCCATATGATTCTCTACCTAATCTACTATCTGTTGGGATTAAACTGTCCAACAAACTTTCATTCTCTAAATTCTACAACAGAAATTTAAAAACAGTCAAGTCAAAATTGAGCTGTTTGACTTGCTGTGATCTATGGCATAAGAACAAGCTGCACATATATTATTATTTGCATAAAATTAAAATCAAAAAATGGAAGGCTTAAGATCTAAAAGTTTCTCCTCATGGCCTTCTCTTTTCTTCACAGCTCTATTTTTGCTTTTGTTTGAGTTGTCTCTTCCTTGATATCTGATTCAGATTTTGGGCAAATTAGAACCAGTTTTTCTCCTTTATGACTCAGAAAATAAAACAGTTTTGAGTCATCTCTTGCTTGGAAACTTTAGGTTCAGGTTTTGGGCTTTTTTGAACCTTTCATTTCTATCCTAATCTATCTACTGATAAGCCAATATTAAACAGTTTGGAAAATCAAATTCACTATTCTATCAGCAGTAAACTTAAAACTAGTTAGCCAAGATTAGACTGTTTGACTAGTGTGTGTTTTTTTTTAGGAGTGGCATTTGAGCTTGCACACTTTCAGGATTAGTTTCTCTTTTTTGGCATGGGGCTATGCCTTTCTTGTTTTTACAATCTGCCCTCTTTTATTTCTTTTCTTTGTTTTTGTATATATATATATATATATATATATATTTTTTTTTTTTCTTTTTTTTCTTTTTCTTTTTTATGAAACTGGGCAAAAGCAGTATTTATAATGGAAATGAAATCTTTCGTCGGACTCAGCGGTAGTAGTGTTTAAGGAGAGAACCCTGCCATTAACGGGACCCCCAAACAGGATCTATGCCATCTAGCTCTTGTAGAAAATAGGCATTAGGACCAATGGTGGGTGAATGATGTAAGGACCTTGCCACAAACTATCAAACTTGCCATGTTTGCCCTAATTCCCCTTAAGGTCCCATCAAAATTACCTTATCTCCAATCAAAATCTGAAAGCCTTTGTTCTTTTGTCAAACAACTTCTTTATATTTTTGCACTTTTTGAGCTCTGTTGTAAACTTCTTCCCTTGTCTGCTGGAGATGTATTGTTTGATTAATCCTCCTTATCATACTGTCCTCTTCTGACTGAATTTCTTGGACTAATTTTATCACTGGTACACCTAGGCTAGTAGGAAACACTGCATCTGCTCCATAAACAAGTTGGTAAAGGAAGGTTCCAATGGATTTCTTTGTGGTCAACCTGTCTGCCCACAATGCATGCACCAGCTTGTTATGCCATGATTTTTTATTCTCCGCAAGTAGCTTCTTAATGATGGTCACCAAACTCTTATTTGATGATTCATCTAGCCCGTTACCTTGTGGGTAATAAGCAGTAGAATGACCAAGTGTAATCTGATACTTGTGACAAAAATCAATCATCTTTTTGGAACCAAAAGCAGCAGCATTATCAGTAATAATCTTCCTAGGGCATCCAAATCTAGATAGGATATGGTCTTCAAGAAATTTTATAATCACAGAATCTGTGGCATTCCTGGTAGGGATGGCCTCTATCCACTATGTGAAGTAGTCAATGGCTGTGAGAATCCATTTATGCTGGGCAGAAGAAGCAGGATGGATTTCTCCTATGAAATATAGGCCCCATTGTTGAAAAGGAGCTTCAACAGTAATAGGTTGTAATGGTAAGGGAAGGAGTTTTCTTTTGCCTTCAAAAATTTGACACTTGTGACAGGCAACTATGATTTTATGGATATCTTGGAAGAGGGTGGGCCAGTAGTAGCCAGCTCGAAGGATTTTATTGGCTGTGTTTTTCCAGTAGAGATGACCTCCACACTCTCCTTCATGGAACTCATGTTTGATCTTCTCTGCATCAACTTCAGGAAAACATTTAAGCAATAAACCATTAGAATTTTTCCAATATAAACATTCGTTCAAAATGCGATAATTCCTAGCTTTCAACTTTAAAAACCTTGCCTTTGTTTTTGATAAATCGGGAGGAGCATTGAGATTTGTAAGTACATACAAGATGTCAGCATACCAAGGTGAATTTTGGAACTGCTCTTCCACAGTGGGAGCAGGTAATTCTTCCTGTTCATCCAAGGCATCTACCATGTTAATGTCTAGGGCTTGCAGATTAGATTCAGCCATTAATTGAGCGAAGCCCTGACCCTTAATGAGTTTAGTGGGTTTGATCTCCAAATAATATTCCAGAATTGCAGCAATCCATTTGCCCCTCTTTCCATCTGGTTCTTGAGACAGGATGTCTTTTACCACTATGTTAGGCACATAAGCAATGGTGTGGGAATGAATAATATACACCCTGAAGTCCTTTAAGGCCTTTACCAAAGCATAGGCTTGCTTCTCCATTATGTTATATTTCAAGGGTGCATCTCTTAAATCTTTGCTGAAAAAAGCAATAGGTTGTTCCTGTCCCTCTGGGTTTGTCTGCAACAAGACTGCAGCCACTATATGTTCTGAGGCAAAAGAAAAAATAAGGAAATCTTTTGAAAAGTCTGGGCTAATCAAGACTGGTGCCCGGGTGAGTGCATGTTTTACCAATTCAAAGGATTTTTTGGCTTCTACAGTCCATTTCACTCCTACATTCTTTTTGAGCATATTAGTCATGTTTCTAAGGAGCTCTTCTAAGTTGGGAATAAACCTCCTCAAGAAGTTAATCTTTCCAATAAAGGACTGTAGTTCTTTTATGTTCCTTGGGTGGCTAATTTGTATTATTCCCTCAACTCTTTTTGGATCTATTTTAATCCCCTTTTCTGATATAATATGGCCAAGGAGTTTACCCTCTTGTAGGCCAAATATTGTCTTTTTGGGATTCAAAGATAGCCCAAATCTTCTGCATTTTTCAAAGACCTTTCTTAAATGTTTAAGGTGTTCTTCATCGGATTTGGAATAAACTGTTATATCATCAAGGTAAATTACAATGAAGTGTCCTATTTCTTCTGAAAATGCAATGTCCATGGCCCTTTGAAAAGTGGCCCCAGCATTCATTAGTCCAAAAGGCATTTTCACATACATGAAAGTGCCCCAAGGGGTAGTGAAAGTTGTCTTGAGTTGATCTTCTGGTAGTACTAAAATTTGGTTATATCCTGAAAAACCATCTAACAGAGAAATCCTCTTTGCTATCCACCTTTATGCAGCAGAATGTGGTCCATCTTCGCGAGAGGATAATTGTCTTTTAGGAGGCTACGGTAAGGTTTAAAATCAGTACGAAGTCTTATTTCTCCTGTCTTTTTCCTCACAGCTACAAGATTAGAAACCCAATCTGAAAACGTCACAAGCACAATGATTCCTGCCTCATACATTTTCTTGATTTCCTTTTCTACTAGAAGCAGTTGTATCGGATTAATTCGATGCAGTTTTTGCTTAAAGGGTTTTTGTTTTTTTCTCAAAGGAATCTTGTGCTGGATGATCTCTGTATCGTAGGCTTTTAAGTCTTGATAGCTCCAGGCAAACACATCGACGAAGTCTTTAAACAAGTCAATGTATTTATTTTTCATATCTGGTGGCAAGGACCTGGCTAATTTAATCATTTTAGGTTGATCCTTGGTGCCTATGTTGCATTATTCAACCTCAGACTATGTATATTCCACAGTGGGCTTCTTAGCTACGTCATTAAAATCAAACAGGCCTTCTAACGATGCTATCCCCCTAGGTATATTCTTGTCTTTTGAAGACAGAACCTCAATGTCTTCGTTTTCTGTGTCCTCGTATTCTTTAGTATGAGTTTCGAGTTTGTTAGTGAACATGTTGATTTCGACGGGACAAGATGGTTCTTCTTCTTTAGGGGGTTGTTCGTTCAAGCAGTCTTCATCAGATTTAGAATCTGAATTAGATGATTCAAACTCATTCCTGCCAAGCAAGAAATCCTCTATATGTTTTTCGTCCTCAAAGACCTGCCAATATTTTTTATTATCAGGCACAGCATGTCTAGATTTAATCTGAGTTGTGGAGTCTTTAGTTCCATATGGGTCTAAGCATGTCCTAGCGGCAAAGGCTAAATTGTGTGCGGCAATATTTCGTTTTCTTGGGACAAAAATCAATTTGGACTCCTTAAAAGTTTTCAAAAGGTCGATGACATCGTTTCGATAGGCTCTAAGTCTGGGATGGTTTGCATTATACTCCCCATTGACTTGCCTAATCCCTAATTCTGAATCCCCATGGACATTGATTCTTCTGGCTCCTAACTTTTTCAACAGATGCAAGCCTAAGATAAGAGCTTCATACTCGGTGACGTTTGTAGAACACTGAAAGTTTAATTTGCAGGAAATGCATTCTGCGTGATTGTTTTCAGTGTTAGTAATCCAGACACCCGCACCAGCAGTGCTCTTAGTGCATGACCCGTCAAAGTACATAGTCCACAGAGGACCATTTTCAGTTTCATCCTGGTTAGTGCCCTCGTCGACTAACGTGCTTTCTGATTGTTGTTGAAAATCAGCACTTAGTTGAATTGGTTTCGAGTTCTCAGGTTTTTTGCTGTGTCGAAGGTTGTTGTCTTGATTTTCACGTTTTAAGGGTGATGGGCAGATGTCCCATGGCTCAATATCTTTGTTTGGTTTACTAATGCCTTGACATGTATCAAACTGTTTTTACATTTCTGAGTTGTGTTTCTCTTTCTCGCCATCGGCAATCAATCCTGTTAAAATGACTGATTCAGTAAGTGTGTCATCATTATGTTCTATTCTGAGATCCAGAAGATGTTGTGCTGGATCTTGTTCCTCAAGATTTTCATGGAGTTGAAGGAGAGGGGCAGTCTGTTGTTTGCCATCTTGGCTATGTTCATTCAGGTGGGTTGTTTCAACGCACTGTTTGAAGGCTTCTATCTCGTTTTCTTCCGTCTCTAGAACTGCATTCATTTCCAGATTTGGGGTTTCTAACCATTCGGCTGAGTTGCTGTCTTCTAGCTCTGGCTTATTTGAAGGTTCATCATTATAAAGGATAAATGAATCCAGGTCAGTATGGACAGAGTAAATGGGGGAATTTTCAGGCTTCTCTGGGCTATTGACCATGAATTTCAAGTGTGCCTCTCTGTATAGTCTTCTAAGCTGGCTAAAGACATGGATATAAGCATATGTTCCATCCATCTGCATTGTACCTTACAGCTTGGCACCCCATGATCTTGATAACAACATGCCATACTTAGGGGGCACATCAGCCACTACAACATCCATAACCATGCACTTGGCTGGGATTTGAGCCAAACTCACACAAAGATCTTTGATTAGGCCAAGGCATTTCACTCTGCTAGAGTCAAAAGAATATAAGTCCTTGTAAGGTCGAGTTATTTCTAGCCCTAGCCTTTCCATTATCGCTTTTGGCATAAGGTTGTGTGAGGCTCCAGAGTCATGCATAGAATTATGCAAGATTTTTTCATGGACATTTAGGCTGACATAGAAAGGGGGTACTACCCCTTCTTGAAATTTACCTTCAATTTTAGGACCAAAAATAAGCTCTGGCTGGTCATCATTAAAATTGACTGTGTCATTACTGTCCTCAATATTTAAAGCCTTTAGAATTTTGGCTCTATATGCATGCTGGGTAGATAACTCAGTCAAAGGAACAGAGATTTTGATCTTTGAAATTTCCTGCTCTAGGCTGAAAGGAATTTGACTCTTTAAAGTGTTGGTTTCAGTCTTATTAGCTGTCAATTTCTCAGCAACATCAGTTTGCTGACTTGTTCTATTTACACTTGACAAAATGGTTTTCATAGGAGTACTGGCTGAGATGTTAGTACTACTAATGTCTGCACTTTGTTTTTCATTGTTTTGAGTGCCTTTCTCTTTACCTTTATCAGAATTCTCAATCATTATTTTATCCTTCTGTTTGACGGATTTGGAAACGATTCTGCAATTTGTTTTGTGGTGTCGGAAGGTTTTGGAGTTGGGGGTTTGTTGACTGGTTTTGCTTCTAAGGTCATATTCTTTTTGAGACTCTATGACAACATTTTCCATGTCTTGATAATAATTTTCATCATCATCTCTTGTGTTATCATAAGGTGTATACAGACCTTGTGTTCTATCATAATGAATCTCACAGTCATCATTATCTACCCGTAGCATGTTGACATCCTCTTCCTCTGTTATCTGATCTGTTTCCTCAACCTCACTTACAAAGTTTTGATGAAAGGGAGGGGTGATCTATTGGTCATCTTCCCTAGGTTGGTTTGGAGGTTGATTTCTTCTAAAATTTTGACCCTGGTTTTGGTTTCTGTTCTAAGAGGCAGTTTGGTTTTGACTGGCTTGTGTTCTCTCAAGAATGCTCATTTTCTTCATCATTTCCCCCATCATTTTCTCCATTTTTGAGTTTGAGGTGGAAGGTGTGGACTCCTCTCTAAAAGATACTCTCTTCTCAGCCTTCATTCTTGCTCTCTTCTCCATTAAATTGACTTCCACAGAAAGAGCACCCCTTTGCATATCTTCAAGAGTTGCAAAGTCTCTTTCTCTTAGCGAATAGGTCATGTCGAGGTGTGATCCTTCGAAACTTGTTTAAAAAAAGGCCGAGCCTTTGTGGAGGTTTTAGTTATGGAAGTTACGTAGATCTTTTTGTTGAATCTAGTACAATAGCTTGTACACACTTTCTTTAGTGTTTCTATGGAGGTTGTTGTAATCGGCAAGGATTTGAAGAGTTCTTTCTTTACTTCCCATTTGTTTAAGAATGTTTGATGGAAGGCTTGAGATCATTGATACTATAGAGGCTAGCCCTTTGAAACATTTTCTTACTTCTCCCCCCGAGACTTTGAGCAAAAAATCTAAGCTTGACGGAAGTCATTATCAATTTCATTTCTGTCAAAGTAGTCATTCATCTTATCCACATGTTGTGATGCAGTTGTAGCATTGTTATCATCATATAATGGAATTTTGGACTGATAGTCCTGTGGAAGATTGACTAGGGGTACAGGAAGGACTAAAGAAGCATACCATGCAGCCATGGCAGGTGGTGGAGGTGGATTTACAAGAGGGACCGTAGGCTGGAGTGGAGTGGTTTGGACAGTGGATGTAGGGTCAGTGGAAGTAGATGGACCAGGAATAGATTGTTGAGCTGATATTGGATGAGAGAGACCTAGGTTGTGAAGGAAATGTAAGTCAGGAGGTGTGGTTTTTCTACCACCAGGATGTTCACTTGTCTTAGGAGATGAAAGTGAAGACTCAGAATCTAACTGATCTAAATCGCCAAGAGACCTGGTTCTAAAGGGATTTACTAGGTCATCTTGTGAATGTTGTAGAGCTGAAAGATTTTCTGGGACAGAATTAGCTCTCAAGTGTGATCTGAAAACAATTGATAATTTAATCCTAGGAGACTTCTGAAGGATGCTTTCTGGGTCATCAACTATTTCAGGTGGATCTGGGTTAGGATGGTCTCTAGTGTGAATCTTTCTAGGAGCCACTATGCTGTATTTTTTTAGACCCTAATAACAAGAAAATTTCAACCAGGTATGACAATCTTTGAGAGGTTATCTAATCTGTTTTACACAAATTTCAATCCTATAGTCCTCTGACTGAGTTTGAAGGATAGTATAGCGATGAGGGTTCTTCCCAGTGGAGTCTTAAGGTCTGTTCAGGATTGTGGAGTCGCCAAGTGGAAGTTGTTAGCTCCTTTTCAGAGGTAAAAGGTTTTATGGTCCACTACCATGTTTATTAGATACCAATCTGAAATATTTTTGGGTTTTCTGAGTTATTGTGGTTGTATGGAAACTAAAGAGTTTATAAAAGCTGTCCAAGCAACTATGAACTCAAAAAGTCCCCAGTGGAGTTGCCATTATGTTAGCACGCTGTAATTAGAAAGATTGGCAAATTCCAACTGCAGAGGTAACATCATACCACTTTGGGATTCAAGGATCTAGCCCTCCTGAATCCAGAGAGGGATCTCTCTATAAATGAGTTAAAAGATGTGATCTTCAAAGGCTGCAATTGTGATATTAGGCTAGTTATGAAGAGCATGGGTTTGATTTGTTTGTTTTTGGTTGGGCAAAGACATGATGAAGATGAAAGGCAGTTCTAAATAAAGGGCGAAAATGTCTGCAATGAAGGAATGATTCAGTTGACAGAAAAGGGCAAAGACATTTTTAACCCATTGGGCTATGGAGTCATAGGAGGATTTAATTGGACAACAAGATTCAAGAAGGATCCATGGGGCAAGTTACTTATATCAAAGGATCTTTAAAGTGATTTTATGGAATGAAACAGATAATAAGTGAAAGACCAAACAAAAGGAAGGACAAAGCACAGTCTAAGATCAAGTAAGTACTTTTAAACTAGCTTGCTTTCAACATGTACTTAAGGGGAAACATAATAGTATTTTTGTTGATCAGGTAAGTGCTTTTAAACTAGCCTGCATTGAAGTAATTTCAATCAGAAACATTTAAAAAACAGCTCGAACTGCTTAAGATCAAGTAAGTGCTTTTAAACTAGCCTGCTTTCAGCATATTCTATAAGGAAACACAGATGATAATCACAAAGAGCAATCTAGATCAGGGAAGTACTTTTAAACTAACCTGCATTAATATACTCTAAGGAAAACACAGGGAAGGCTCGTTTTAAAGAGCAATCTAGATCAGGGAAGTACTTTTAAACTAACCTGCATTAATATACTCTTCAAAGAGAACATTCAAATGAAGAAAACATAGAAGTAAAGCTTTCAGTAAGAGTAGGGTACCGTGGAGAGTACATCCTAACTCTATGTTTGCTGCTCTTTATCAGAGAAAGTGAACAGAGTGAAAAAATTAAGCAAAATAAAAATTAACAGTAAGGAGCACATCACCATTGACATAATTGAGGATTCCATGAATCAGCAGCTTGTATTGATTTTCAAACCAGTTACAATCTGCAAGCCCGGTGGGTCTCTACAACTTTGAAATTCTCATATCAGCTTGTGTATCTTTCAGTTACAATACAGGGCATCAGTAGCTTCAGAATAACCATTACATGCATTCAGATGTCCAGAGACCAACATTTTCTCATCTTCTATAACAATATTTATAGAAGAATGAAGAGGTGGGAGGATTTCCCAGGGGTCAAGTATTATCAATTATGCAATTAATGCAATTCCTAGCCTTTGGGAACCAGGTAAGGCATAAGGTGGGAATATAATCGTTTATAACTCTACTTCATAACTCTGTTTTTGTCATTCGAGGCCAAATGATTGAAAAGACCTGCTTCCCGACTGTTCTTCAACTTCCAGAATGGTTTTGCCGATAATTAGAGATAAGATTATTTGATTTGCATTAATTGTTCGGCGATCTTTAATTTCTGCGAGGCTGCTGGTGTCTTTTGGAGCTATGGAGGGTTCAATTACCCTCTTCTTATGGCGGTGGAGGGTTTCTCAGCTCGATAGATGTCTTTGTCATTCCCCAAAACACCTTTAATTAACTTGAAATCCATGTTTTGGGTATTCAAACTTCCTCTTCTGATATCTTATGTCTTCGACGCTGATACTCTTTGACGACGCCCAATTTAACTGTGTTTCTTGGTGCGCAGGGGTGTGCAGGGTCAAAATGGAATCAATGACTCATGAATTCACTGATAAAGTGTAAATATAAACCCCGAAAATTATTTTTAATGTATTTCGAAGGCCAGAGGATCGTCACCCTCCGCCTGCGAGTTCTTTTCGATTATAATAAGAAAAACTTCAAAACCCTGCAAAATACAAGAAAATGTTATAAAATCCTGCATTATATAGGTTGACTGCATCGGAGGGTGTGCGGAGGAGCGCGACCGTTGGATGGCATCATCCAATGGTCAGGATTAATCGAGAAATGTTATACGGAGGCGGAAAGAAGATCAAATCTGAGCTGTCGATTCGCGCAAAATCGACAGTTGGGAGAGGGTAATGGAAAGTTAGCGGCTTGGTTACAACGCGAGCACTTTTGTTAATTTCCGGGTCATCTTGGGCAAGCGATCAGCGTTGGATGAGGGTCTGCAGATCAGACAGTTGTGATGAATTCTGCTGGGCGACTTGGTCCGAATGATAATGCGCGGGGGACTAAGGTTAAACAACGGTTTTGAAATAGTGCCAAGGACAAGTGTCGCTAATTGTATGGATTCACTGGCCATCGAGAAAAAACCGCCTCCCGTTGATGAGTGGTGCGGAAAAACCAAGCGAGTTTGGTAAATAGTGCATAGATGGGGGGTCCACAAAGTAAGTCACGCTCTGCATCATCCGATCTGTGGAGCAGATCGACGGCGGAGATTTATTAAAAATGAACCAGTGGAAAACCTTTGTAAACAATAAAAATTTACATTTCTCCGCTTTACAAAGGAAAAAAGTGTTTTTTATACGAACAACGGGGGTATCGTACGGTGGGCCCGGCAGATAGATCGCATCGTAAAAATTTGCGATGGGTTAATGGATTGAAACCACAAATCTGTGCTTTGCGATATGCGATGGGCGGATTTGCGATCGGTGGTCGCATCGCAAATATTTGCGACGTGATTGAATCATATCGCAAATATTTGCGATGGATCAAAACGAATGTAAATGATGAAATGCGATAGTGCGACATTGCGATTATGCGATTATGCGATTATGCGATTTGCGATGGGTGGAAAATTGCGATGGGTTTGATCGCATCGCAAATATTTGCGATCGGTGGTCGCATCGTAAATATTTGCGATGGGTCGATTTACCAACATATGAAAATGCGATATTGCGATATTGCGATTTGCGATGGATCGCAGCGCATATTTTTGCGATCATAACTTTTAAAAAAGAAACTGCAATTTGGATTTTGTGATTCGCGCTTTGCTATACGCGCCAAAGGGTTTAAAACTTGGTTCCAGGGTGCGGGCGTATGGAAGAAAAGGGGGTTAAAGACTTAGCCTAAGGGCTTAAGTCCAATACTTATGAAAAATGCATTTTTAAATGATTTTCAAAGGAAATGGAGGATTTTGGTAAGGTTAAAGAGTGAGTCTTTAACCTTAATAAAGTGAATTTTCATGAATGGAAGAAGGGAACTCATGAAAAATAGAGGAATTCATGGAGAAAAAGTGGAAACAAATGAAGGTTAGTTCTGAAGTGGGGGAGGGAAAATATGGCCTTTGCAGAAGTGATCTGGCTTGCAAATCAGCAGGATTTCTGAGTCTTTTGAAATGTAAACAAAAGTGTAGGATCTGGACAGAGGGAAAAAGATAGGAGGCCTTAAAGAGACTTCAAGATCCAACAACTTTTAGTGATAAAATTTGTTCCTTGGAGGCTCCAGAACGTTTTAGCCACCTTTTGGTATAACAAAATATTATTGGTGGCTAACAGTGGCTCCACTTGGGGATGGTGCCTTCTTGAAGGCATCAAGATTTCAGACTTGATTTCTCTGGGATGCTGACTTGTGCCTGATCCATTGGGCTACCCTTCCTTTGCTGGATGATCTTGTTTGAAAACATATTTAGCAGCCATGAAAACAATGGTCCTTCATCAATACAAACTTTCTACCTACCCAATCCTACTAATCTAACATTTTTTCTTCATCAGAGTGCACTTGGATTGGCAAACTCTTTTCACAACATTTTATTCTTTTGAAAGAAAGAAATCTAATCTATTTCTACTCCTTATTTCTCCATGGACTCAAATTAGACAGTTGAGCCCATATGATTCTCTACCTAATCTACTGTCTGTTGGGATTAAACTGTCCAACAAACTTTCATTCTCTAAATTCTACAACAGAAATTTAAAAGCAGTCAAGTCAAGATTAAGCCGTTTGACTTGCTGTGATCTGTAACAGAACAAGCTACATAGATTATTATTTGCAAAAAATTAAAATAAAAAAAATGGAAGGCTTAAGATGCGAAAAGGTTCTCATCATGGCCTTCTCTTTTCTTCCATGACTCTTGTTTTTTGCTTTTGTTTGTTGTCTCTTCCTTGATATACGGTTGATTTTCGGCAAATTAGAACCGGTTTTTCTCTTTTATGACTCGGAGAAAATAAAATAGTTTTGAGTCACCTCTTTTAACGGAAATTTAGGTTCGGGTTTTGAACATGTTTGAACCTTTCATTTCTATCCTAATCTTCCTATTGATAAGCCAAGACTAAACGAGTTTGGCAAATCGAATTCACTATCCTATCAACGAAAATTTAAAGCTAATTAGTCAACATTAGGCAGTTTGACTAACTAGGAGTATGTTTTTCAGGAGTGGCATTTGAGCTTGCACACTTTCAGAATTATTTCTCTTTTTTGGCATGGGGCTCTGCCTTTATTGTTTTTACAATCTGCCGTCTTTTTGTTCTTTTCTTTGTTTTTGTATTTTTTTTTCTTTTTTGTGAAACTGAATAAAGCAATGATATTTATAATGGAAATGAAAGCTTTAAAATTAGACTCAGCAGTAGTAGTGTTTAAAGACCCTGCCATTGACAGGACCCCCAAATAGATCTGTGCCATCTAACTCTTGTAGAAAATAGGCATTCGGACCAATGGTGGACTGAATGATGTAAGGACCTTGCCACAAACTATCAAACTTGCCATGTTTTCCCTTCTCCTCTCTTCTGGAGTCCCATCTAAGTACCTTATCTCCAATGCTGAAATCACAAGCCTTTGTTCTTTTGTCAAACAACTTCTTTATATTTTCTTGCACCTTTTGAGCTCTACTGTAAACCTCTTCTCTTGTCTGTTGGAGATGTATTGTCTCATTGATCCTCCTTATCATGCTGCCTTCTTCTGACTATATTTCTTGGACTAATTTTATCACTGGTAGGAAATACTTCATCTGCTCCATAAACAAGTTGGTAAGGGGACATTCCAATGGATTTCTTTGTGGTCAATCTGTCTGCCCACAGAGCATGCACCAACTTTTTATGCCATGATTTTTTATTTTCCTCCAGCATCTTCTTGATGATAGTCACCAAAATTTTATTTGATGATTCAACTAACCCATTACCTTGAGGGTAATAAGCAGTAGAATGACCAAGTGTAATCTGATACCTGTGAAAAAACTCAATCATTTTTTTAGAACAAAAAGTAGCAGCATTATCAGTAATAATCTTTCTAGGGCATCCGAATCTAGACAAGATATGGTCTTCAAGGAATTTTATAATGACAGAATATGTGGCATTCCTAGAAGGGATGGCTTCAATCCATTTTGTGAAGTAGTCAGTGGCTGTGAGAATCCATTTGTGTTGGGCAGATGAAGCAGGATGGATTTCTCCTATGAAATCTAGGCCCCATTGTTGAAAAGGAGCTTCGACAGTGATAGGTTGTAATATTGAGAGAACTTTCTTTCGCCCTCGAAGATTTGGCATTTATGACGAATAACTATCACTTTATGGATATCTTGGAAAGAGGTGGACGATGTGCTTGACTCTAAGGATTTTATTGGCCGTGGTTCTAGTAGAGATGATTTCACGCTCTCCCTCATGGAATTCATGCTTGATCACTCTATCCACTTAGAACTGAAACATTTAAGTAATAAACCATTGCATGAGTTTTCCAATACAAACATTCATTTAAAATGAAATAGTTCCTAGCTTTCAACTTTAAAAACCTTGCCTTTGTTTTTGATACATCAGGAGGAGCATTAAGATTTGTAAGTACATACAAGATGTCAGCATACCAAGGTGAGTTTTGGAACTGCTCTTCCACAGTGGGAGCAGATAATTCTTCCTGTTCATCCAAGGCATCTACCATGTTAATGTCAAGGGCTTGTAGATTAGATTCAGCCATTAATTGAGCTAAGCCCTAACCTTTAATGAGTTTTGTGGGTTTGATCTCCAAATCATACTCTAGGATTGCAGCAATCCATTTGTCCCTCTTTCCATCTGGGTCTTGAGACAGGATGTCTTTTACCACTATGTTAGGCACATAAGCAATGGTGTGGGAATGAAGAATATACACCCTGAAGTCCTTTAAGGCCTTTACCAAAGCATAGGCTTGTTTTTCCATTATGTTATATTTCAAGGGTGCATCTCTTAAAGCATTGCTGAAAAAAGCAATAGGTTGTTCCTGTCCCTCTGATTTTTTCTGCAATATGACTGCAACCACTATATGTTCTGAGGCAAAGGAAAAAATAAGGAAATCTTTTGAAAAGTCTGGGCTGATCAAGACTGGTGCCTGGGTGAGTGCACGTTTTACCAATTCGAAGGATTTTTTGGCTTATACAGTCCATTTTACTCCTACACTCTTTTTGAGCATATTAGTCATGTTCCTAAGGAGCTCTGCTAAGTTGGAAATAAACCTCCTCAAGAAGTTAATCTTCCCAATAAAGGACTATAGTTCTTTTATGTTCCTTGGGTGGCTAATCTGTAGTATTCCCTCAACTCTTTTTGGATCTGTTTTAATTCCCTTTTCTGATATAATATGGCCAAGGAGTTTACCCTCTTGTAGGCCAAATATTGTCTTTTTGGGATTTAAAGATAGCCCAAATCTCCTGCATTTTTCAAAGACCTTCCTTAGATGTTTAAGGTGCTCTTCATTGGTTTTGGAATAAACTGTTATGTCATCAAGGTAAATTACAATGAAGTGCCCTATTTCCTCTGAAAATGCAATGTCCATGGCCGTTTGGAAGGTGGCCCCAGCATTCATTAGTCCAAAGGGCATCTTCACATACATGAAAGTGCCCCAAGGAGTGGTGAAAACTGTTTTGAGTTGGTCTTCTGGGAGTACTAAAACTTGGTTATATCCTGAAAAACCGTCTTACAGAGAAATCCTCTTTGAACCAACTACCTTCTGTAGAATGTGTTCCATTTTGGGCAGAGGATAATTGTCTTTCAGGGAGGCTCTGTTAAGGTTTCTAAAATCAATGCAGAGTCTTATTTCTCCTGTCTTTTTCCTCACAGCTACAAGATTAGAAACCCAATCTGAAAACCTCACAGGCGCAATGATTCCTGCCTCATACATTTTCTTGATTTCCTTTTCCACTAGAGGCAGTTGTATCAGATTAATTCGACGCAATTTTTTCTTAAAGGGTTTTTGTTTTTCTCTCAAAATAATCTTGTGCTGGATGATCTCTGTATCGTAGGATTTTAAGTCTTGATAGCTCCAGGCAAACACATCGACAAAGTCTTTAAACAAGTCAATGTATTTCTTTTTGATGTCTGACGGCAAGGACCTAGCTAATTTAATTATTTTGGGCTGATCCTCAGTGCCTATGTTGCACTCTTCGGCCTCAGACTCTGTATATTCCACTGTGGGTTTCTTTTCCACGTCGTTGAAATCAAACAGGTCTTCTAATGGTGCTAGCCCCCAAGGTATGTTCTTGTCCTTTGCTGACAATATCTCAATGTCTTCATTTTCTGTGTCCTCGTATTCTTTAGTATGAGTTTCGAGTTTTTTAGCTAACATGTTAATTTCTACGGGACGAGATGGTTCTTTTTCTTTAGGGGGTTGTTCGTTTAGGCAGTCTTCATCAGATTTAGAATCTGAATCAGATGATTCAAACTCATTCCTGCCAAGAAGGAAATCCTCTATCTGTTTGTCGTCCTCAAAGACCTGCCAATATTTTTTATTATCAGGAACAACTGGTCTAAATTTCATTTGAGTTGTGCAGTCTTTAGTTTCATATGGGGCTAAGCATGTCCTAGCAGCAAAGGCTAAATTGTGTGCGGCAATATTTCGTTTTCTTGGGACAAAAATCAATTTGGACTCGTCAAAAGTTTTCAAAAGGTCGATGACATCGTTTCGATAGGCTCTAAGTCTGGGATGGTTTGCATTATACTCCCCATTGACTTGCCTAATCACTAAATTTGAATCCCCATGGACATTGATTCTTCTGGCTCCTAAATTTTTCAACAGATGCAAGCCTAAGATAAGAGCTTCATACTCGACGATGTTGTTAGAACACTGAAAATTTAATTTGCAGGAAATGCATTCTGTGTGATTGTTTTCAGTGTTAGTAATCCAGACACCCGCACCAGCAGTTCTCTTAGTGCATGACCCGTAAAAGTACATAGTCCACAGAGGACCGTTTTCGGTTTCATCCTAGTTAGTGCCCTCGTCAACTAACGTGCTCTCTGATTGTTGTTGAAAATCAACACTTAGTTGAATTGGTTTCGAGTTAGGTTTTTCGCTGTGTCGAAGGTTGTTGTCTTGATTTTCAAGTTTTAAGGGCGATGGGCAGATGTCCCATGGCTCAAGATATTTGTTTGGTTTACTATTGCCTTGACATGTATCAAAATGTTTTGAAATTTATGATTTTTGTTTCTCTTTCCTGCCATCGGCAATCAATCCTGTTAAAGTGACTGATTCAGTAAGTGTGTCATCATTATGTTCTATTCTGAGATCCAGAAGATGTTGTGCTAGATCTTGTTCCTCAAGATTTTCATGGAGTTGAAGGAGAGGGGCAATATGTTGTTTTCCATATTGGCTATGTTCATTCGGGTGGGTTGTTTCAATGCACTGTTCGATGGTTTCTATCTCGTTTTCTTCTGTCTCGAGAACTGCATTCATTTCTAGATTTGGGGTTTCTAACCATTCAGCTGAGTCATTGTCTTCTAGCTCTGGCTTATTTGAAGGTTCATCATTATAAAGGATAATTGAATCCAGGTCATTATGGACAAAGTAAATGGGGGAATTTTCAGGCTTCTTCGGACTACTGACCATAAATTTCAAGTGTGCCTCTCTGTATAGTATTCTAAGCTGGCTAAAGACAGGGATAGAAGCATATGTTCCATCCATCTGCATTGTACCTTGCAGCTTGGCACCCCATGATCTTGATAAAAACATGCCATACTTAGGGGGTATATCAGCCACTACAACATCCATAACCATGCACTTGGCTGGGATTTGAGTCAACCTCACACAAAGCTCTTTGATTAGGCCAAGGCATTTCACTCTGCTAGAGTCAAAAGAATATAAGTCCTTATAAGGTCGAGTTATTTCTAGCCCTAGCCTTTCCATTATCACTTTTGGCATAAGGTTGTGTGAGGCTCCAGAGTCATGCATAGCATTATGCAAGATTTTGTCATGGATATTTAGGCTGACGTAGAAAGGGGGTACTACCCCTTCTTGAAATTTACCTTCAATTTTAGGACCAAAAATAAGCTCTGGCTGGTCATCATTAAAATTGACTGTGTCCTTACTATCCTCAATATTTAAAGCCTTCAAAATTTGGGCTCTATATGCATGCTGGGTAGCTAACTCAGTCAAAGGAATAGAGATTTTGATATTTTAAATTTCCTGCTCTAGGCTGAAAGGAATTTGACTCTTTAAAGTGCTGGTTTCAGTCTTATTAGCTGTCAATTTCTCAGCAACATCAGTTTGCTGACTTGTTCTATTTACACTTGACAAAATGGTTTTCACAGGAGTACTAGCTGAGATGTTAGTACTACTAATGTCTGCACTTTGTTTTTCATTGTTTTGAGTGCTTTTCTCTTTACCTTTATCAGAATTCACAGTCACTGTTTTATCCTTTTGTTTGACAATTTTAGGCTTAGTTACAGGGCTGTTTTGTGAAGATTTGTCAGAGGTTTTGGAGTTGGGGGTTTGTTGACTGGTTTTGCTTCTAAGGTCATATTCTTTTTGAGACTCTATGACAAGATTGTCCATGTCTTGATAATAATTTTCATCATCATCTCTTGTGTCATCATAAGGTGTATATAGACCTTGTGTTCTATCATAATGAATCTCACAGTCATCATTATCTACCCCTAGCATGTTGACATCCTCTTCCTCTATTATCTCATCTGTTTCCTCAACCTCACTTACAAATTTTTGATGAAAGGGAGGGGTGATATGTTGGTCATCTTCCCTAGGTCGGTTTGGAGGTTGATTTCTTCTAAAATTTTGACCCTGGTTCTGGTTTCTGTTCTGAGAAGCAGTTTGGTTTTGACTGGCTTGCATTCTCTCAAGAATGCTCATTTTCTTCATCATTTTCTACATTTTTGAGTTTGAAGTGGAAGGTGTGGACTCTTCTCTAAAAGATACTCTCTTCTCAGCCTTCATTCTTTCTCTCTTCTCCATTAAATTGACTTCCACAGAAAGAGCACCCCTTTGCATATCTTCAAGAGTTGCAAAGTCTCTCTCTCTTAGCGAATAGGTCATGTCAGAGTCAAACCCTTCAGGAAATTTGTTTAAAGCTGAGCCCTGTGGAGGTTTTAGTTCTGGGGGAAGTGCATTATTGATACTGTTGAATCTAGTACAATAAGCTTGTACACTTTCCCCAGTGTTTCTATGGAGGTTGTTGTAATCAGAAAGGATTTGAAGGGGATTCTTCTTTACTTCCCATTTGTTTAAGAATGTTTGATGGAAGGCTTGGAGATCATTGATACTATGGGGGCTAGACCTTTGAACCATTTTCTTACTTCTCCCCCCAGACTTTGAGCAACCAATCTAAGCTTGACAGAATCATTATAAATTTCATTTCTGTCAAAGTAGTCATTCATCTTATCCACATGTTGTGATGCAGTTGTAGCATTGTTATCATCATATAATGGAATTTTTCACTGATAGTCCTGTGGAAGATTGACTAGGGGTACAGGAAGGACTAAAGGAGCATACCATGCAGCCATGGCAGGAGGTGGAGGTGGATTTACAAGAGGAACAGTAGGCTGGAGTGGAGTGGTTTGGACAATGGATGTAGGGTGAGTGGAAGTAGATGGACCAGGAATAGATTGCTGAGCTGATCTTGGATGAGAGAGGCCTAGGTTGCTAAGGAAATGTAAGTCGGGAGGTGTGGTTTCTCTACCACCAGGATGTTCACTTGTCTCAGGAGATGAAAGTGAAGACTCAGAATCTGGCTGATCTAAATCGCCAAGAGACCTAGTTCTAAAGGGATTTACTAGGTCATCTTGTGATTGTTGTAGAGCTGAAAGATTTTCTGGGACAGAATTAGCTCTCAAGGGTGATATGAAAAAAGTTGATAATTTAATCCTAGGAGACTTCCAAAGGATGCTTTCTGGGTCATCAACTATTTCAGGTGGATCCGGGTCAGGATGGGCTCTAGTGTGAATCTTTCTAGGAGCCACTATGCTGTATTTTTTAGACCCAAATAACAAGAAAAGTTCAACCAGGTATGACAATCTTTGAGAGGTTAACTAATATGTTTTACACAAATTTCAATCCTACAGTCCTCTGACTGAGTTTGAAAGATAGTATAGTAATGAGGGTTCTTCCCAGTGGAGTCTTAAGGTCTGTTCAGGATTGTGGAGTCGCCAAGTGGAAGTTTTTAGCTCCTTTGCAGAGGTAAGAGGTGTTATGGTCCACTACCATGTTTATTAAATGCCAATCCGAAATATTTTTGGGTTTCTCTGAGTTATTTTTCAGATAACAAGGGATATCTGGTATCTTATGATTGTCTTCTAATCGAAGAAATACTCAGGTTCCCCAGTATGGTCGCCATTATGTTATCACTCTGTAATTAG